>JPYR01000077.1:62208-105762 GCA_000775305.1 Belgica antarctica | reverse complement strand
ACATCAACATGGGTTCTCCCGTGAACTTGATTGAATTAGCCACCCTTCATACCCACACCCACTTTTGACATGAATTTTATGCTTTATTTTTTATGAAAATCGATCCAAATAACGTGACGTTGACTGCAACATTGTGAAATTTTAATGAAACTGTTTGGAACACGAAAAACATTTCTTCCATTCGCTCCAACTCAAAATATAAATATTCGATGGCTTTTCACATTTCACATTGCTAAAAATATTCATGAGGCGGCAGCTTGCAATGATATACGACGGAATGGTGTTGGGAGTGACAAATTTGCAATTAAAAATGTTTTGATTCATTCGCCGGGAGTGATGCTGAAAAGTTATTAAATGTTTGATGAACAAAGTAACTCCCACCCATGTTGGCCCAATTCGAACATTAACATATAAACATAGGAATTGGAAATTATTTTTGCTTTATGACGCACGAAATAACCGATATAAAAACTGCATGGTTTCTGGAATGTTCTAAAATTCACAGATAACAAACAAAAAATGCAAAGTTCAGGGGTTTGTTCATGGGGAATGTCACGTTAGGGATTAATTTTCTCTCTTTCATAGAAGAAAACTTAAAATTTGTCTGAAAACCTTAATTTTTAAAAGGTTTCAAATATTCGCTATGCTGCAACTTTTGACTTTCACACAGAGTGTTAACAACATGTAACTCAACATAAAACCATACAATTTGTAAAGCATTTCATAATGAAAAGATTAATAGCACGATTCCAATCATTTGAAAACTTTAATTGTCAAAAAGTTTAGAAATTGTATGGTTTTCATGATTGAAAAGAACAAGAACTGTGCAATATAACAGTTCTTGAAATTTCATTTTGTAAGGCTTGTGACATCTTGTAAATTATCAACCAAACCTTACAAATTCACGTGACACTTCTACTGAACGACCCCGCCAAAAATGTTTGAAATATTTTTCGCTGCTTGACTTTTCTCGATTGCTGTGTATACATATCGATTAATCTCTTTCCTGTTTCTTCCCTATTCTCCCCGTAATAACTTGACGTTATCAGAACGTTTCACAACGGCTGGATCTGAAGCTGGAAGAAGGAAGCATTTTCTACAAGCTGGGCAGCTACGGTCTCATCTCGTTCTCGGACTACATTTTCCTGCTGACAGTTCTGTCGAGTGAGTATTCGTAGCTCTAATTGAACCTTCTTGATTGCTTTTTGCCGGCCGCTTCGGCGAGTATCCGCCATGTGATCAATCATTCGTGTTCAACTGAATTAAACGGTTTGCTTCTGTTTCTGCGTTTGCAAACTGAATTTTTAATTTTCCCTTGTCTTGCGTTCGAATTGATAACGCCAAGTCACCCACTGTGATGACCTCGATAAACGCTTACTAAACCAGACTGGCCTCCACATGCATCCAGTCACGAAATCTCTCTCACTCACTTCCTCAAAAGCCTGAGGCTCAAAACACGAACATTTCAATGAATTTTCAAAAGAGTCATTTTTTTTATTTTTTTCAGTCTGTTTTCAAGTTTTCTTAAAACACAAAAATTTATGAAAAACATTTTTTCTGCTTCACACAAATTTAAAAATTTCCATTTATATTTTCTTCTTAAAATTTGTTTTGTTTGTTTTCTCACATGCCAATATAACATTCATCAATAAGGTTTCTCGTTAATTCTTAATTTAGGTACATTTGTTGACATTTAACAGTTTCACAGAAATTTTTAGAAAAAAGTATTTGCTGAAATTTTGAGTTTTGAAAGCTTGAATTGTTGAAAATTGTTCAACGTGTTTAATATTGGAACGAATTTTGCTTCGATTTGTTTGAACGATTTCAAGTTTTCTTCTTCAAGTCGCTGAATTTCGTTCAATCGAGCATATTTTTTACAATCTTGCATCTAACTGAATAAATTAAAGCTTCGAAAATATTTTCTTTTTGCTATCGAACGCTTATTCTCTGCTTATCCACATTCACAAATTTGTTTGGATTTTGTTCTATCTGTTTTTCTATCTTCATGGTTTTATACCAAAATCTACGTTCCTTCTAATGAAAGCTCCGCTGTTGCAATTTATCTTCATAAAGCTAACAGAATATCTAAATAAAATCTGTGCTTTTAAAAAGGCTTCAAGTTTCGATTTCTACATTGTTAACGAAACGTGAAATGACAAGTGAAATATAAAATGTTGTGATAGAGAAACCGCTAGTTCAGTTTTGAAAGTTTTAAACTTTTTGATGAAACAAAGGTTAAAAATCCAGATGATGAAAGCTCTCAAAAAGCTTCAATTTAGTAAAATAAAAGTTGTAAAAGTTTAAATTGACTGAACAGAATTTTAAAAAGGTCAAAAACAGTTGTCAAAGCTTTCGAAAAAAATAAAATAAAAGCTTAGTAAAATGGTTCTCAAATAATAGATTCGTTTATGAAGCTGTCAAGCTTAAATCAAAACTTTATTAAGTCAAACTATAATATTTAAAAGCTTGAGCGAACTCACTTTAATGCTTTTAAAGTCTTTCACAAAAAACGGTAGTCATTCACTATGCAATAGCTCCAACTGAAACCAATTAAAAATCTGAGCTCGTTAACGTATAGCTTTCATATTTGTGCAATTGCCGTTAATGGCTCTGTTGTGGGCTGCCAATTTGCAGGCTTTTTTAAGAACAGAAAAACAACTCGAGGTAATCATAAATCATTATCGTTTAACCAACGCCAAAAACTTGCTGACATAAGCATCGCTTGCACTGATAATCGGAAAGTGTGTGTGGTTATATTTTAATGGATTTTATTTAAATTTTCTTTTTTTGGCAATCGCCAACGAGATGAAACTTTTTTGTAAATATTTTATGAAGTTTTCACAATAAAATTTCAACTTTTTTCTGTTCTCTCTTTGTTTAAAAAATAATTTTTTCATGCACGCATGCATGGAGTGCTTTTTTTTAATGTTGAAGGTGCATTCGGATGTGACCGAACTAGCCGGTCAAATCTATTTAATACTAAGTTCTATTGTAAAATTGGTTTGAACAAGGTTTTTACTTCTCATGTTTGCTTACATTCAAGCACATTTAATGAATAAACGACGTTTCTTCTCCACATTTCTCGGTATAAATAGAAATACTTTAAAAAAATATCAATTTTGCTAACTTTTTAGTTCTTTTGTGTCTTTCTCTCAAAATGTGTTTTTGTCTAGCTAAAAACTTTCGACTCTCGCTTTTCTTCAAAGTCCACCCGGTTGTCGATGTCTTTCGAGACTTTTGCACTCTCGCTTTTACGTACCATTTTCCAGTATTTGCTGCTGTCGTAATCGAACAGGTCAAAGTCGAGCTGGTAAATCTCCAGGATCTGCTTCAACAAGTTTTCGTCAATTTGCGAAAAATATCTGGAAGGAGAAGAGATTTTATTTGAGGTTAAAGTTGTTTCGATCAAGAACTTTGATTTTAAAGTTATTTCCACAAGTTTAAAGGTTTTGAAGCTTTCTTAAGCTTTTATAAAGTTTTTAAATATAATTTTTCTTCTGCCAATTAAGCAACACAAACTCGAACATAGTTCCATGGTTTCATAACCTCAAAATATACAAAATATCCTGGACAACCCTTTTCAACCCTTCACCCACCCCTTCTACTCACTTTGGTATCAATAAGTTGGTGTCGTTCTTCGGAGATCGATTTGTTATTTTCATTTCGTTAGTTTTGGACAATTTATTAAGAAGTAATGTCTCGAGTCCGGCAGCTCGAATAATGTACTCGGTGTCTCGTTGGAACGTTTCCATTTTGGCAATTAACGTAAAGTTAATGGTACAAGGTGTGCAGAATTGATAAATCGGACTCCAGTGTTCGTCGAAGCGGCCACCGGATTTGTAATGTTGGATGACGAACTGAAGAAACTCTTCGAATGTTGGGCCACTTATTTCCTGGTGGAGATTTAAGCGGATTCTTTTTACATGGAATGAATTTTGTTGCTTAAACGACTTACTATCTTTGCAATTGGAACCGTTCTGAACTTTTTCACGATTTGATCGCCCAAAAGCTTGTAGTACGTGTTCTTCCCGTCTTCCATTTTGTTACGGTACGCCGACAGCAGTCGCTCAAATGGTTCACGAGCGACCAGAAAAGCGATGGAGTTGTCAAGTGCTTCGTTCAGGTCGTCAACGTTCGGTCTCGGGAATCTCTTGCGTGCCAAGTCGAGTGGCGATGCTATCGTTTTTTGGAGATATTTTGGATCGTAACCAGCTGTTGGGAGTAGAAAATTCATCATAAAGTCGATTCTAACCTCAAATTCTCATTCTAAGTTCAATCTTACCTAGAACGTTGAAGTAGTACATCCAAGTTGTACTTGCGGCTTTAAACACGTTGCACCAAGCCAGTCCATGTCCTGGTGATATGAAAAACTCCCAGGCGTTGGGTGGGAACTTGCTAACGATATTGTTGCGTTCGCAGACCTCCCAAAGGTGACCCCGCCGCTCGTTGAAAGCCTTCTCGGCTTGCGCGTTTATCTCTTCGGAATATTCGTAGACTGGATTGAGTGTTGATGAAATGTCTATATCTACAGTGGTGGTGACTGAAATGTTGTCGGAAGACTTTTCTGTCGTGTGACTGAATTTCGGGTTTGGTATCAGGTAAGCCGACGGTGGCTTCAGCGTCGACGTCTGATGATGTGGCTTCTGATGATGATGTGGTTTCAGCTTCGAGTTGTGATGCGGCTTCGAGTGGTGGCTACGTGGATGATCGTGATGCTTTTGTTTTGACTGGAAGTAAGCGGGGGTGGAAGAAGAGAATTGTGAGAAAGTGTTTGAAAACCTGTTGATCGGAATGTGCTGCTCCATTAGGAGGTCGGCATTACGCAAAAAGTTTATCAAACAATGTCTTCCGAGCGAGAAATAACTGGCAGAGCGGTTTGGCAAGAATGTCTACGTGAGCGACATGAACGGTGAAGTGTTGATGACGTGTTGAAATTATAAGTGCTTGTTCCGTGCCAAGAAATTCCATTAAACGACGGTAAAATTGTCGAACGGAAAAACTTTTTTTCTGTGGCTTTGTTTGTTGCATCTCTTATCAAAGCCATCATGTCTTCCGAGTGCGAAGCGAGGCGTCTCAAAGCCTGACATGCACCACCATCCAGACAGTCGAATACACAAAACATACACAGCCAAGGAGTCGTGCGAGAAATGGAAAAAGCGAGAGAAATCGGGGTGGAGGTTGGCAGAGCAATTAGAATATTTTAATCCGGCAATATTTATTATCGCTTTATGCAAAACAAATGCGAACATAAAAGCATGTTTTCGAGTCGCCGAAGCCAGCGGAATTCAAAGCCACGTTTCCATTGAAAAGCTTCGAATTGTGCGACAAGCGAATAGGCTTTTTGCGTTGCGGTCGAGAAAACTCCGTGGTTTCGCTTGCGTTTTATCCGCTTGAGTTGTGGCAGTGATTTGTGTTGGATGTCAAATGGGTGGAATTGGAAATGTGGTGATAAAAAGCTTGGGAACAAGTCAGGTGAAGCGAGTAAATGCTTTATAGGGTGTAAAGTGGCCTTGTGATACTTAGCAGGCCTCGAAGGGAAGTTGAATTTGCATTAAAAGCTGAAATTCCCTGAAAACAACGTTAACGACCGAAATTTTTCATCATCAACGCAGCTCATTCCCTAAATTCAGAGCTTTTATGGAAATACTAGCCTGTTCATCGAACGTAACAACTACAAGCCCTATCCATCACCAACCCACTCGGCTTTTACGAGTAAACGATCCCTAAAGACTGCTGATTGATTTATTTGCCAAATTGATCATTGAAATTCAAAGGCTGGGCTAGTGGAATTCGCTAGAAAGGAAGTGAAGCGTGTTTAGACGTTTTTGGCTTGGGTTTAAAGCTTCAAAGCTTGTAGTGAGATAAGAATACTTTTAATCAATATCCAAATGACCAGGAAAGCTTGTTTTTTAAGCTGTCAAGAGAAAATCTTTTGAATTTTTTTGAAAGCTCTACAAAAGTTTAACACAAGCTTGATACAAACCTAAACAGAATACAAAGCTTCAAAGCACAAAATTAATAATCAATTCTCAACCCTCCTTGCTTAATCATTTAAACCATCAAATTCATCAAAAAGTTTGCACTGGTACTTACATTATCTAATTTAGTCGTCATTTTCGATGTCGCAGTCTTTGATTTTGCATTGTTCTCCATCACGTTCATCGACTCTTTGATCAGCACGATAAAGTACAGGCAGAACACAAAAACAAACACCGCCGCCTTCAGTATGACGAGGCTCTGTCTCTTTGTGAAAAACATTTTCACTTTTTTCGGGCAACAAAATGTAAACATCTTTGACACTGCTTGTTCGCATCAATTTCATTGTACACTGGTTTCGGAGATGGGAAGCGAAAAGTTTTTCCTTAATGACGGCAACTCTCGACTATTCACTTCACTGGAGCCATTTGGTAGCGCCGTTCTGGAAAATTATTGTTTGATAAACGCGAAAGAAGAAGAACATTCGCAAACGCCCATTCAGAAGTTTGCTTTCGTGAACTTTTTCTTTTCTTCTCTTGTAAACAAAACTGTTATGTTCCGCGATGAACGGGAAGTCAATTTGCTGCGAATGTTTCCCTTCCCCGCTTCCGTCTGCTCTAAAGATCGCAAGCGGTTTAATCAGTGAAGGTTTTATGCACTCCCACGACGCCCCTTAATCTCAATTCCAACAAGAAAAGAAAATTCGCGCTAGTTAAATTCACATTTTCTCACAATTTATGACCAGAAGAACTTGAAGCCAAAACGAAAGCACTCAGAAAATATGCAAGCAAGCCTTTCCGTGCACACCTTGTTGAATGCGCTGCAGACGAATGAATGATTATGGGTGAACGGGGAAAAATAAAATTCTCGAGTTTTGTGGGCGCGAACCGAAACTATTTTTTCATCATCGAACTGCTTTTTTGCGCCCAGCTCGTGTTGTTGGTGCTTTTGAAAGCTCTCTCCATCATTGTACACGGAATGAAAACTTTTTTCTCGGTTCTTTGTTTGTCACGAATTTTCACCAAATACTTTTCCCCCCTTTCGCCTAAATTATGATTTGTTGTGACTGTTTTTGGCACGGTTTTCAGCTCGGCTGTCTATTCACGGAAATGAGTTTCGTTTTTATGGCTGCAAAGCGCGATGTGAGAGATGACGAAACAATAAAGTGTGGAGTTTCTGGAAAGTTTTCCCACAAAAAATTCTCAGCCCTAATGGTGGAATGAATATAAAAATGAGTGTTGACGCGTTGGGATGCGAAGTAAAACTGTTGAAGCTCGAGAAGAACCCTGCAAATGTCCTTTTCCTTCGCAGTTCGTTATCGATCTGGCATGCGCAGTTGATGAGTAAAGCTCGGCCGCCTTGCGTGTGTCTGTGAAGGAAGCAAAGTGGAAAGCACAAACACAGCTGATAACGCATGTGAATGCCTTAGCAGTCAGCCCTTCTCAATAATTTGTTATTTCATGCTGCTCGCGATAATTCAATGAGCTTGAGGTGTAAATTGAAATGTTTTTCGCGTGATGCGAGCGTTTGGCAAATGGAATTTATTAGAAAGGCGCGCTGATAAGGTTTTCGTTTGCCACCCGAGCGTACAACCACTTCACGAACACAGCCGAACGAAAAGAAAAGCGAGCGGAGGCGAGAGTTCTAAAAATAGTTTTGTGAAGAAAAAGTTTCCGTGAAAAGAAAACGAAGTCAGGGGTGGCTGCTTTGCCGTCGCCAGCACGGATATTCCAAAGGTCAAGATAGATTGGAAAAGGAAGGAAAAAACATTCAATCGGAAAATCTATTTATAGAAACTGCTGAGCCGAAAGAAGCTTTTGCAGTTATACAGAAATAAGCTTTGCAGGGAAACTCGAAAAGAGAAAAAACATAATCGCTCAAAGGCTTGTTTGCCTTTCTGAAGGCTTTGACGTTCGACTTTTGTTATTCGAGAATATTTTATGAACGTTGAAATATTTAGCTTTCGGGCTTTCAAGTTTTTAAAACGAGAAATTGCGGAAAATCTAAAGGTTGTGCTTGGTCGCTTTGCAAATTAAACTTTTGAAGCTCTTGCAACAGTTTTCTTTCGTTTTAGATTTTACTGATACAGAGATTGTGTTGATAGGTGAAGCATTGCAAGCAATATGCATTTAAAAAATGCAAAAGCAACTAAAAAAAGGGTTTAAAATTGCTGAAGTTATGCGCTTTTAAACGAAGAAAAACTGTCACCAAAAAATAATCTGAAAACCTACTTCTGTAATTTCAAGTCCATTTGTGCAGTTTAAAACCACTTACTTTCCTATTTGCATAGTGAACAAGTTTAAATAATAACAATCATTACTTCACAACTTGCTTTATTTTCTCGCCCGAAACGTTTACATAAGCACTGGCTGTGATTATAGCTTTCAGTAGTTCCCGATGACTATAAAACCGTGACAACGGGAATCATAGAAACTTTCACTCCAGAAAATTACACATTAAGTCAAAATCCATGTTACGGAATGAACTTTCCATTCGTCACGTTCTATCAACTCGTTGCTAGCTTCCAAATTCAACTTTGTAGTCGATTCCGCTCAACTTCCAACCCATCATCACAATTGATATCCTTGAAAGTTCCGCTTTGAGTCTTACCGACAAGTTCTTGATCACTGTTTTCTATTTAAAAGCTTCCGTTATCCGACTCAAACTATCAATTGACAGTTTCAATTAATGGGCGGCACTTATTCGCCACCCTTTCCCCAAAACATTTATTTTCTAAGCCAACTTTTGACATCGATACTGATTGTTTTCCCGTTCGTTTCATTTCAGCTTCGCGCCGTCACTTTGAAATCGCTTTCAAAATGTTTGATTTGAACGGTGATGGCGATGTCGACGCCATCGAGTTTGAAGAGGTTGCAAACTTGATTCGCCAGCAGACATCGATTGGATCCCGTCACCGTGATCACGCAAACACCGGAAACACCTTCAAGGTAGATTTCGCCCCACTCATCACGACTAACACTCTAATAGCGATTTGACATTCTTTCTTATCATTTCTTCTGTTGATTAATCCTTCCTGAAACCTTTTTCTGTACTGCGACAATGCTAACAACCTCACACTCGCCGTTTACAGCAGGGAAAAGTAACGAACATGTTCTTGTTTTTATTGTTTTTTGTCGATTTTACCGTTCTATTGTTCCTGCACATTTTTTCATTAGTTGTTAAGTGTTTTTCCACTGGGCTTAGATTTTCAGCTGGTCAAAACTTTAGACTCTACACTAGCTTCACTATGTTTGCCTCTTTACATGCACATTTTTGCCATTCAAGTTTCATTCTAAATGTTCTGTGTTTGTCAGTCAAGAATGTGTGAACTTACGATGATTTTTACAGGGAGTCAATTCAGCACTCAGCTGCTATTTCTTCGGAACCAAGCTTGATCAGAAGTTGAAGATTGAAAAGTTCTTAGACTTTCAACACCAGTTGCAACGTGAAATCTTGACACTCGAATTCATGCGCAAGAATCCCGACGAAGACGGAAATATTTCTGAAGCCGACTTCTCAGAATTGTTGTTGGCCTATGCTGGTTACCCGCAGAAGAAGAAGGTCAAGAAGATCAAGCGCGTTAAGAAGAGGTTCAGGGACCACGGAAAAGGAATTTCAAAGGAAGATTACTTAAATTTCTTCCACTTTTTGAACAACATCAACGACGTCGACACTGCTTTGACATTTTATCACATTGCTGGTAAGTTTCGCACGCAAAAATATTGAACTTTTCCTTCAGTTTCTCATTCTCAGGCGCATCGATCGATCAGATAACCTTGAAGCATGTCGCCAAGACTGTTGCTTTGGTTGATCTTTCAGATCACGTCATCGATGTTGTTTTTACAATTTTCGACGAAAATTTGGACGGTCAGTTAAGTAACAGGGAATTTGTGGCGGTCATGAAGAATCGTTTGCTGCGTGGACTTGAAAAGTAAAAGGATTTTGATTTATTTTTAAAAGAAATTTATTTACTTTAATGCATTTCCAACAGGCCTAAAGACACTGGCTTCGTGAAGTTCTTGCACTCAATCTTAAAATGTGCTAAGGAAACTAAACCAGTGCTACTCGATGTGATCTAAAAACTGTTACTTAATTCGAAACGAAACGTGCTTAAGATTTTTTCTGTCTCTACTATCGAGTCATTTCAGTTATTGTGCCATTTATCCTTGTTGCATTTTTAATGTTTTTCATCTTTGTTGCCTTTGACTATTCATACTGTGAAAAAGAAGAAAAGTTGAATAAAAGAAATATCGTCTTAAACATAGATGGTTTTTTACTTCACTGAAGCTTCTGCCATTACCTACGCCAAACATAAACTTTTATCTCATATGATTCTAGCGAACTCGTTAGTATGCCTCAAGTCTAGTAATTTGAAAACGTTTGAAGTGTCATGCTGTCAATCAATTGACAGACAATACCTTCCAATTGAACATTTAAAAAAACAGCTTGGCAATTAAGTTAAGTTTGATGCCATTTTTGCTACAATTAACACACAACTACCTTCAAAATCGTCAAGACGGAGTATGAAAACTGCAAATCCTGTGAAAAATAAGTTAAATATGAAATGTTTAAAGCAGTTTTAAGTTAACTTTACATTCTGAAAAGTCGCCAATTCCCATCCAGCAGAATGCAAAAAGCTCGACCGAGATGACCACAAATGACAGAAGTGACGTGAAAGAATCGGCAAAAAAATTTGAAAATACAAGAATCAACATGTATAGGACTGAATAATGCATTATGAAAACAATAAGGAAAGTTGATCGAAACAAATCGCGAACCGCTTCCTGCCACTTCACGATATCGTTGACCATGTCATTGACTTTTCTCAAATTTCGCCTAATTGAAAGTAATTGCGATGGATGATTTAGAGGGTCGTTTCCAAGGTTTAAAAATGTATGCTTAGAAGCATCAAATACGCCTCGGATAAAAAACACTGTAAAATTAAATTGCTCGCAATGTATTGCTACGATTTTGTCTTAAAACTACACAATTTCTAAAGCAAATTGACCGAAACAACTGAGTGCTTCAGCCACAGAATTGAGACCCAACTTGTTCCATTTTGAATAGCAATACAATCCGCAGACCACAACTACAAAGAAATTTCTGACAACCATTGCTTTGCATCTTAAAAAACGGGTTTGTTTCAAAAAGATCCAGTTTTTTATCGATAATATTACACTGCGATTATTTTCAATGTTTTTTGTAGAATCTCTAAACTCCTTAAGCTTCAAAATGGGAACAAAAATGTTCAAAAGCTTGGAGTGAAGTTCGGGATAATTTGCTTTTTCCATTTCAGCTTGAAAGTTCGATTGGTACTACTTCGATTTATTCGAAGTTTCTTCATCATTTGTCTACTAGCGGCGTCTTCACAAGCTGACAACTTGCTTTGTCTTTAATTAGGCTTACACAAAGTAGAACCGAGTGGAACCGACTAGAACCTAAGGAATAATGTTATAGATGTATTCGTTTTTGTTATGTTTACAACCGTTTATTAGATTTTGATAACCTAGATAATTAGCACTAATATACTAATACTTAATAGCTGTTCCGAAGGGTTAACAGTAACAGCAATTGCTAAATCAATTACTCTAGATTGTTGAGCGTGAATTCTTCTTTCGTGCTTATCGTTGAGAGTAGTCGTCCTTTATGTTTCGTAGGAAAATCGTTGGATAACGGCCCTTTCGAATGTTTTATATCACAAAAACTTTTTGATACAACGCACGTGTGGAAAGCAAAAACAATTCCCAACACAATGCCGCCTATCACATCTGTCTTGTGGTGTCTGAAAGAAAACGTTTAAATTTTTTTATCAGATGGTTTAATAAGATTTACTTGCCTGTTATCAGTTATTCTACTAATGCTGCAAAAGCAAGCCCAAATCACTAGTAAAACTTGCAGGAAAGGAACTAAAAATAACGACTGAAGTTTTGGTATTCTGCACTGGAAATACCTGAAAGCAAGACGTCAATTGACTTTTTCAAATCTTTTTCAATTTTAGTTTATTACCAGATTAGGAACAGCGACGTGTAGATTGACATTGCAGCATGACCTTTAGAAAACAATTAATGAAAAATCAACAAAGATAAGAACATCGTTTATTTACCACTTGGGAAGCTTCTTGATGCATCACGTAGAGAGTACAAACTAGCGTTCTTGTTTGTGCATTCATAGGCTTCGATGAATTCACTTAATGAGAAAAAGTTAGTTTGAAAATTTGACATTTTAGCGTTATTTTACCCATTTGTACAATTGACTGCATTGTCTGGCCTGCAAGTGTCAAGAAAGTGCGGTCGATGCTCGCCAATTGAAACTTTACAAGCATCCATCACTAACAACATTAGCACCAGGTTGATGCCATAGTCTTTGAAACGACGAAGTGCGATTCTCCAGCTCAAGCAAAGCTTTTTGTTCAAGGCTTTCTCGCTGTCTTCAAGTTCTCGCAGGAAAATGTATTCTGTGACGAACATCTGTTTGAGATTGCTTACGATTAGTTATGTTTGTTCTAAGATTTTGAATGAGTTCTTACCACAATTAAAGGTGACAATGTGAAAATAATGACAGTCTTAATAGGAATTGTGTCCTTTTGTCTTTGGAAGCTGATGTGTCGATCACCGCAAAAGAAACCTCGTTTCACATTGTCGACGTAGAATTCGATCACGATCAGAGAACCTGCGGCTGGAATGTTTTGAATCAGAAATGTTCAATGCTACAAGATCGAATGGCTAAAGTTACCTAGCAGAAAAATAACAACATCGACCACAGCTGACAACGCCCGTGCCAACTGGAAACCAGTTTTCTTGTCATTTGGTTTCATGATGACTTTGGTTGCCTGCTGGGAGTAGCACGCAATTTTGATAGATTTGAGAATTGTGGGAGACGTTTTTAACTGAAATATTAGGTATCGTGAGATATTTCTGCCAGAAGAATCTATAAAAATTTATTTCAATCATAAATTATCAACCAGAATGGACATTTTGTGCTATAAATTTTCTTTGTTTTTTGCTTCAAACGCGTTCAGTTAGAACAAATCTGATTTGTTTGCCCCAATATCGTTCGAAATTTTCCAGATGCTGCGGTGTCTTTAAACACAAACCTATTTACCAGCTCAAAGATACAGCTGTAAATTCCGATGCCTACACTGCTTTACAAGAATAGTTTCATAATGCAGCAAGCTATTATTGATTTTGCAACGAGATCAAAGGTCTAGTGAAAGGAGATAAGCAAACATTTTGATGTAGCTATTATTCACAGACATGGAAAGTACTAATTTTCGGAAGGTCGTGGCTTATTCAAGCGTGCATGATGATCGACGGTTTTATTTTTAACTTCGTAGGAATTTTAGGTTCGAATTAGCAGTAAAGCAAGAGTTTTTGACACTTCTGGTTTCAAAGAACCAAACATTTAAAGAGTTCATTGACCTCAATCAAACATATTGAGTTGACAGAAAAAAAAATTGTTTATTTGCAAACAATAAAGGAAAAAGTGAATCAGTCGTTGAACTTCAAAACTTTAATTGAATTTGTTCACTTCCACAAGTCAGACAAAAAAGCGATAAAAGAAATCTCTATCACAGTGTAGCATCAATTGACACTAAGAAATTTAATTTCATTTCGTTCTCCCCTAATTAATTAATTTTAATTGAGTTCTTGATAGCCGATGCAATGGTAGGGCCGATGCAATGGTTAGACGCATCAAGTCAATGCTGTTGGGAATTATTTAGTTTTTATCACTTGCTTCTTCAGGCAAGACATTCTGAAAGTCTTTTTGCGAAGTTGGAATGTTCGATAAAAAGATATCGATGATAACTCGTGACGAATTTTGCCAATGATTTCCTGGTAGTGGAAATGACGATGTACAAAGGTTTAAGATTTATTTCTTCAAATGAAAGACGATACGAATTCCGTGCAAAACTTAATTCAATTGGTTTCAAATGTTTCAAGGTCCAACTTTTCAAAAATCTGAAAACGGTCAGTTTTCAATGTTTAATCAAATGTTTTTATCAAGTTAAGTAACATAATCACATTACTACGCGACTTGTTTACAATTGCGACACCGAAAACGTCATCGGTACTCTAGATAACGATACCTTGATGAATCCGAGACGCTGACTAATCTAGCGAGTTTTGTTCCCCCACAGAAAAAAAGTGAAAAACTTGACAAACAAATCAGATCAATTGACAGCAAAAAAACAGCAGGATGAACTAGAACAGAGGGGCGATTTCAGTTTCGTACGTACAGTTGTTAACGAGCTTCAATAACAGTGATACCGAGATAACAACAAGTCGGCACTTCTGTGCTTATATGCTTTGAACTCTAAATTCAGCTTCGGACGATTTGAGGCCGGTGATCACTATCATATTTAACATTTCCACTGATCCATAAAATATTTTCTGTGCGTCTTTCTGCTTCCAACCGAATGACAAATCGAGAGAGCCGCAGCCTCTCTAATCATCAATTAAGTTTTTTGTTCGCTGGCTACGCTGTGAATCAAATCGGAAATCCTTTGTTCTCTTCACTCGACACAGGTATCGTGCCCATTTGAGAATAATTTTTATTGTGGCAATCACGATCACCGTGTTTTTGTTTCGATTTTTTTCGCTTTCGAATAATGTAAACACACTGAAACGTGCTTCAAGATTGTCAGCAACAAGATGTGTTCACTCGAACAAGTCACGCGATCAACTGAAGTGTCTGTTGTGTTGAGAGCGGACTTTCGACTTCTGTCTCTTCGAGATATTTTTTTAAAAAATACTAAGAGAGTGTTGAGTAGTTAGAGAGAATTCTTATTTTGGATTGTAAAACTTATCAGTGATAAGGTATCGTGAATGAAAACATTCCGATAGTCAAGTGCTGAGACAGGTGAATTGTGGCTTTAAGTAGAAATGAAAGAAACCTTGTGCAAGTTTAATATCTTTCTTAACACACCTTGGATTTGTTCTTTGTTGACTAAAAGTTGTATTATAAGATATGTTCAATTTCAATTTTCCTTTTGAGTTGTGTTGAAATTTTCATGTACAAGAACTTACAAAATTGATTAAATTATAATTTGCAACGTGTTATGAAACATTCTGTTGCAAGTTTCAACTGATAACATTTTATGAATTTACAAGCAAATATCACTATAAGCAATTTATGCAGCCTTGAGAATAGAACTTCAAATCTAAAAACTGCAATGCTGAATGCCAAAAGAACAATGCAATCAATGAACCCAATTTCAAGATGTTCCAAACTCGATTGATCGATTGATATGGCATGTTGTTGGTGCTGTTGTCTGGACCTCATCTCCACCCTACGGCCACCATTGAAGGTACCATCATACAGGCTTCTTGAACGGTTACCCGCTGCAGAGAGACCTCCTATACCCGCCCTGGTCTCTGCCAAAGCAGAATTCTGTGGTGCAAACTCGCGGAGTAGTACATTAACAGCAAGCAAGAAGCTACCACATTTGTTTATCGGATTCACATCGGGTTCACATAAGTTCATTACCCGATCAATTTCAAGATGTTCCAAAGTCAGGATTAAATTCGATGTTTCTTCAGCCTTTTGTCAACGTTACCATGATAAAGTTTTTCACAAAGGAATTACGGGAAAATTCCGGTCTCGAATGAATGCTGAGTTCTCTCGTTCAGGTCTTTAAAGAACGAATCAAAAAGAGTGAAAGCTAAGGTCATAAGAACAAGCTCGTAGCTTTCGTTTAGAAGTGTCAGCGATGATGTGCCGGAACGTTAAGTCGACCAATACTTCCAAGAGACAGCAACGGTCTTCTTGTTCGCATTTGCAATCATTTTTAGACTAGTTCTACGGTGTTCATTCCATTGTTTCAAGGGAATCATAATTAAAACACGTTAAAAACTAAATTTTCAGCAAGTTCCTTGAAAGTCTTCATCATTTGATGTTGGAAACAACGAAATCTAGAGAATGAATCTTGAAAAGTTTCGCGCAGGATTTTGAGATTGACTACCGCACAGAAATATGTACGTTTAACAAGTTCATCGAAGGCGAAATAATTTTTCGACCAAACTCAAAGTTCCTGGCACTTCGTGATGTAAAACTAATGATTCGATGATCATTCAGCTAGTCGTTAGAGTTGCAGCAATCAAAAACCATGATGTCGAGTCAAATGGTGACATAAACTTTTCAATTCGTGTTCGGAATGGAAAAACTCTGTTTGATGAATTTTTCACCGAAGCTAGGATATGTACCGGTAGAAGTCATGCTGATGTAGAAGCCGAGATTTTTTCTTCTTTTCCAACGAGTTTGTGTGCACCAACGTCACTCGAAAATTTAAGGATAGTTCCAACTCGTCTAGTGCAAACTCGAACAAATATTTGTTAGAATCTAAACTCAATGGTGTCAATGTGCAGCCGTGAAAGTTCTTGTAATTTTAAGGATAGAAATCGTAGAAATCGTCACGATTCCATTTCATCTTGCTAACAAGTAGAAGAACACGACACTTTTCTTTAGTGAACATGTAAGACGCGGCCAGTTCAATCGATTTACGACAGAAAACCCGTCCTTGACGAGCTCACTTATGCCAACGGACATGGCACGTGGAAAATACACGAGATGACTATATCGTTTTGCTTTGTGCGTCTGCCAATCTCTTTTGGTTAAAAGTTCTTTGAAGTTTTGCAAACTATCTAACAAAACAAGCGAAGAAGCGGGCAACTTGACGTCAGCAAGTTTTGAAAAACTTGGGGTTGAGATGTTCACAGAAATTGCGTCTGTTTTTGTTTTTAAAATATTGTCAAAAAGTTTTCCAGTTGAAACATGTTCTGATCTTAATTTAATATTTAGTTTAAAATTTAGTTTAATAAATCGGAATGCTTTGCTTAGTAATGGCCGACGATCTGTTGAATAGCCGGCACGACCAGCGATTATGGCACGACGAAGCCGATTATCAGAACTATGACAACAGTTATGGCAAACAACCACTAAGTACTGATTTTTTCTAGTTCAAAATGTTTAGTATTGACAGAAAGTTAATTATCATGTTATTTGTTTGTGGAAACATCGAAACTGATTTGCATTGGTAGAAATATTTCAACGAGCTTTTCCGATTCAAATTTTCCTTGGCCAGTCGAAGTTCGTCAAAAATCACAACAAACTTCAGCGCTAAATTTTACTCGCTCGTAAAAAGTGATACAACGCCGCTAAAATGTCACTGTACGACGATTTGGACACTAAGCAGGTCCCAGATTGGAGCTCGGGCATCAGCAAGCTCCTGCCACAGCCACAACTCAACAAAAACAAAATTCAGCCGCCGGCGAGAAAAGTAAAAATTAATTTCAACTTCCCAGCTTGTAAACTAACATAAAATCACTTCCAGCTCATCGCACCACCTGTCAGTCTCAAGCCAAAGATTCTTCTCGATGAAAACAAGCCCAAAGAGCACAGACCGGAAAAGCCGAGAATTATCCAGCACCAGCCGATTGTCCCGATGATCCAGACGCAGTCGGCGATCAACGAGTGGGAAGAGTTCCTGTCCATCGAAGACGAGTACAACCCGGCAGTTCCCAATGAGTACGAAAAGATTGTGAAAGAGAGACGCGAGAAAAGCAAAAAAGAAGACGCCAGGAAGCGTCACCACTCGCCGACGAATCCGTGAGTCAATTTTTTGTTGATTTTGCAATAAATCTCAAGATTTCGATTATTTTAGCTACCAGCCAACGGGAAAATCAGGCTTCGGAGGACGTCAACCATCTTCAGACGAAGAAGAACCCTTCAGACCTGCGATGGGCGGTAGTCGAGGGGGAACTGCAATTGCACCACCGAAATCTCTTCAAGAAAGCTCGCCAATCGTTGACGCTCGTATTGCAAACATCAACAGCTACGGCGCATCCGCAGTAGCAGCGAAAATCATGGCGAGGTATGGATTCAAAGACGGTCAAGGCCTGGGCAAGCAGGAACAAGGCATCAGCATGGCCCTCCAAGTAGAAAAAACATCCAAACGCGGAGGTCGAATCATCCACGAAAAAGAAGTCCCAATCGTAGCTGTTCCTGAAGTTCTTACACCAACGCCGGTTCCACAGTCTTCCTCGGGACCAGAACAAAGCATCACTGAAATGATGAAAGCGCCCAGCAAAGTAATTATGCTTCGTAACATGGTTGGACCTGGTGAAGTCGACGACGAGCTTGAACCGGAAGTCAAGGAAGAGTGCAACCGGAAATACGGCGAAGTCGTCACCGTGCACATTGTGGAGATGCCGAACGTGACACCCGAAGAGACGGTGCGGATATTCGTCGAGTTCACAAGGATCGAAAGTGCGATCAAGGGGCTGGTCGACTTGAATGGGAGGTTTTTCGGAGGTAAGTTGTTCTGATTTTTAAAATGCTTTTGACTATGATCGATACCAAATTCTAGGCCGACAAGTCCGCTGCGTCTTCTACTCAACTGAAAAGTACGAAAATTTCATCTTCGACGATTAAACTCCAGAATAAAACTCAAAGCTTCGCATTTAAAAACTGATATTGCACAATTTGTTGTCTTTTAACACATTGCGAGTACAATAATTTAAGGAACACATGATTTGAAGCAGGTAAAGTGCGGAGAAGAGATCACAAGCTAGTAATTTGAATATAAAAGCCTCTAAAGTTTGTCGAGTTGCGAATGGATTTAAAACGCCTACAATTAAATCCATTCTTGCTGAGATCATTCGGAGTCCGGTTCAACAGAAATCTCCGATGGCGAGTCCGGCAAAGGATCGTTGACGTACAAAACAGTTCCGTCAAGCTTGTGGACTCGGGTGATGAGCGCTTTGCAGTAGAAGCAGAACTTGACGCTCATGAGGTGCTGAATAATACATGAATGGCATGACTGGTGATGGCATGGCTCGAAAGTTGCGTCTGAAATTGAGATTTTTAGTGAATTTTAAGTCGAAACTGTGACAAGAATTATTTTTACCATTTTGTTGAGCATAGCAGATTGAACACAAAGCGTCTTCAGACACAAGAGTTGTCTCGGACAGCAGCGATTGCCGCATTTGAAGCACTTCGATGAGTTTTTTGAACTTATCGATCTCGTCGGAGGTGACGTGCGTCATATCTAAGAAGAAAGGAAGTCGAAATTAGCATAAAAAAGTCATTCAAGCCTTGCCCACTCACAGTCACTTAGCTTAAATTTCAATATCGGCGGGTTGTGCTTCATTGTTCGCTCGTTGAGCAGACGATGCGACGGCGTTCTTCTTATCTCGTTCGTCAGCGAATCATTAATGCGATTCATTTTCGGATCGAAATTCCCGCGCGGCTGGTCGACTGGCATGTGAATCGCCGATTTTATTTCGCCCAATGCAAACTCTAAACACGCGATTTGGAAACTCGAGTCGGTCAGAATGTGGCGAGACACTTTGGGGAGTTTCGCAAGGGATCCGTCGAAGATAATTTCGTCGGACATGAGGCCGAGAAGAATTCCCAGCGCCGCGGTGAGAATCGCGAAGTGCGTCACGCCGGTCAAGTCTGGCAAGCAGAGGTCGATGACGAACTGGAAACACGACGGTGGAACGGTGACGCGTGATAGCACTTGGATGATCAGCTGGCACACTCGGCTCAGCAGGTTGTCACTGTTCGGTCGAGACGAGTCTTTGAAAATGCCTGGTGCAATCGTGACGATCATCTCCAAAGCGCGCATCAAGGAGATTGTCAAGTCGAAGCACATGGAGCAGATTTTGAGCTGCTTCGGGTCTGGCAGTGGTGCATGATTGTCTCGTTGCAGTAAATTTTCGATGTCTTGAAGAATGTGAATGAACTCCGAGAACGCCCAGTTCAATTGTGAAAGCAGAGAGTTCAAAAATCCAGTGCTGTTGGCTTCATCTTCGGTGAGAACTTGTGTGATGAGTTGTTGAAAATACTTGCTGGGGCATGGCGGTGCGATCAAATGAAGCAATCCGGTGTGCGAACTGTTTTTCTGACGGCCTCGAGCGAGTGCAAGCGTTGGCGTCGTTTGACTTGCGTCTTGGAAGATGCACGGCTGTCGTGGATCACGAAAAGCGAAGCCTTCGCCAAGCCAGAACCTCAACATGATCCAATTGCTTTGTCCCCAAGCGCGGTTTTCGTATTTTCTGAGTAAAGCGCGGACAAGCAACAGCTGAGATTCTTCAGAACAATCTTCCAACGCTATGATACCGGCTTTGTGGCAAGTCAGAGTTCCAAGTGCTTGGATAAGCGAATCCTTGCACGAAGCAATGATGACACGCGAGTCAGCCAGGTGTCCGCTGAGAAACTCCGCTGCGAGGTCGATCAGCTCCTGGTCCTTACCCAAATTGTGCTGCACACCGGAGTCGTGGAAACTAAAGTCTAGAATCGTGTCCAAAAGAAGTGGCAATGCCGTGATGTAGTTTTCCGGCACAAACGAGAACAAAACTCCTGAGGTTGACGCTTCCGAGATGGTTTTGAAGACGCAGCCAGTCAACCAGCAGAGAAGATCTCGTCGCTGTCCACCCAATGCCACTGATCGGTACCAAGCTTGCTTCCTAGCAAGTTCAATCGAGCGTTTCTACAAACGAAAAATATTTTAAACCTGTTTACCAACGATTTAAAATTAATCTTACTGCAAAAATGTTTTTTCGTTCCAAGAATCGCTCCGACAGATCCTTAAGCACTTCATCCTGTGCCGAACTGACGCCTTCCATCGAGTTCTTGAAATCCTCGAGATTCTTGATGACTTCGTCACGGCAATGCTTCGTTTCGATAAGAATGTTCGACAAGTGCGTGATGTTGTCTCGGAGGTCTGCGATCATCACGACGTATTTGTATGCAACGCTTTGGTAGAAAATAATTGCGCAATCGACGATCTCGCAGATCGACTTGTGGTTATCGAGATTCCCTGGCGCGACCGGCAGATCTTGGTTTGAGTCGGTGACGATGTTTCGAATCAACGAATAAGATCCAGTGTTGTTCGACACCAGGAACATCGTTGAGTAAATGTCGCGCAAGAAGTTCGTTGACTCCTGGGCTTGAGCGATTTCGTAGTCACTGCCGAGTGCGTTCGTCAAATCTTTCTTGAAGACTTTGTTGAGATGCGTCAGAACACCACCGAGGCGGTCTAAATTTCCGTAAGAGAACGACCCGTCGTAGAAGTAGCGGTGATGAACGATCAAGTGTTCTTGTTTTAAGTGTTCTTGCATCAAGTGATCATGCTTGGAGTTTTCTTCGTCGAAGAGTTGTTTGGCGACATCGAGAAGCAAGCAAAGCAGGGAGAGACCGATGGCAGGCTGGGTCGTTGTGTTGTATTGAGCCTGAAAGTGTTTTTAATTGAACAATTTGTCGATTTACACAAAATTCACGTTGATTCACTTGAAAATAAATACTGAATCACAACAAATTAACGTTTTTCACACTTAATATTAAAAACTCACCGATGAATTCTCCAAAGTGAAGCTTCTGAACCGACTCATGAAGATTTTTCTGCTCGACGGCGAGCCTTCAGTGCCATCTGAGTTGTCCAGGCAGGTCATGATTAATTTCTTTTGCAGGAAATACAAGATCGATGTGTACGACTTGAGCTTCTCGCAAGCATCAAAGTAAACGTCTTTCTCGCCGCCAAGACCTTCCGTCCAAATCGAATCATCGGGAAGCAACAGTTCTAACGTCGACTCATCTGGTGGTTTGATGTACAGGAACAAAGGCAAACAATTCTTCTTGAAGAACTTGTTTTCGAGGAAATATTTTCTCGTTTGCACGTGGTTGCACAAGCAGGTCAGGATGACTATGATTTTCCGCTGGTTTTCGTACTCGAGGTCGGTTGGAGTCTCCTTGAACGTGTTCGACAGGTAGGTGAGCAGTCGTTTGAGGAAGATTTTAATCTCGGCGTCTTCCATGTTTGTCCACAACTGCGACAAGAAGGCTTCGAGAGTGCTTCCGACCTCGCCCGGTTGGATCAACGAGTCGCTGGTGCTTTTCAGCACGCAAAGATTCTTGATAACTTTGATGATTTTCTCTTCGACGACATACGAGTTCACTAGCAGGGGAATCATTCGCTCCACAATGTTGTTCGAGATGAGCATGATGAACGAGTTGATTGATATGTCGTTCGACGGTTTTGGCACTGACGTTAAAGTGTTCTGGTTGGAGCTGATGATGCGCGATATGTTGACGAGGTATTCGAGCAGATAATCAGTCTGATAGAGCTCGCGATATGGCGGGTTCTGCAGTGGCTTAAAGCCTGGCACTGGATATCGAAACGGAGATCCTCCAAAGTTCGCCGACAGCGAGTCGTTGAACGCCAGTGACACAGCTGGGAAGAGCGACATACCAGGTCCACGTTCGATGTCTTCGAAAGCAAGGCCTAAAGCCACTCCGTTGCGGTAATACTCGATTGTTCCCTTGTCCATGTCCAGACACACCCCGAAGATGTCTCCTGAGCGCCAATACGGCCCGTAGTTTTTCGTGTAGACATGCCAAAGGCGTTTCTTCGATCCGTCTAGCCCGTAGCTGTATTTCGTGTCGCCAACTCCGGTGTCTTGCGTGAAACGACACTGAGCGCTGCACCAGCCGATCTGCATGACGCCTTTCGATTTTAATTGAACTTCGTACATGAAACGCCCAGCGAACACCGTCGCATTGGCTTTGAGCGTCGAGAACGCTGACTGACTTAGCAAGCTGAGACGGTCCTTCGACATTTTGACTAGATTCGATAGGTTGTCGGTGCTTTCGCTGTCCCAAACGACCAGCTTGCCTGGGCAAATCATTTTATTTTCGTTGTCATCGTCTGGATCTCGGAAAGTTTTGAATTTGTCGTCGAGAAAATCGCTGACGTTGTTCAGGCTGCTCGAAAAGTCACTGCAATCGTCGTTCCCGAACGACACTCCGAAGATACGTGACAATAACAGCTTGTACTCCATCGTTTCATTTAAAATGAGATGAAACGAGATTCGAGAAAAAATTGTGCAAACTCTGAAAATTATGCTAACTTCGACTGGCGAAGCGGCCGGTTTGAATCGAAAAGCTCTGCGGACCTTTGTTTACCAGAAACTTGTTGCGGCTTCCGATGAATGCAGTCTGTAAATCGTGCATGAAAGCTGTTGACGGTCACGACGTGCTTCAATGTGACTCTTGTTCGGGTTGTGTTCACGTGTCGTGTCTCAGAGCGGTGCCGGAAGGCGGAATGCTGGCCGGAGACGTTTTTTTCGACTTTTCCTGCGAAAATTGTAGTTCAAGAAACCAAGAAGTCTTTAAACGAAAGAAACTTCAATGGTAAGTTGTTGACTAAGGTCTTTTGATGATTTAATCCTCACCAGACTGCTTTTAGGGTGATGATCGTCGTGATCACCTTGCACAACCTCTCGAAGTTCAGTGTCAGCAATCAAGGCTACTTTCACTTTCGAAGTCACATCGCAAACTTTATCGACAAGCACTGGACGAAGCTGTTCTCTAATGTCGCAAAGAGAAAACGAAAAAACCTTCTTGGAACCATCGCTGGTGTGCTCAGTCAACATTCACCGGAAACGTTTCTGTCTGGAACAGACGAGATTGGCTCGATTGGGTGGTGGAAGATGACTAAGAATTTGTCGCCGCTGGAGTTTGAGAAAAATGTCAAGAACAAGGCAAAGCGTGGTGTGGAGAGTGACTGTGATAATTTCAAGGTAGAAGAACCGGAGGCTAAGAGAATCAAGACTGAAGAAGTATCTGAACCCGAAAGCACCGTAGCTGAAGAAAATGTTAAGCTTGAAATTGAGGAAGAGACTAAACCTGCACACATGACGATGTCTATCAAGCTTGAGCCTTTAACAACCTCGACGAAAGTGATATCAACAAACAGCAGCGACAACGAAATTTACCAGAAACTGAAATCAATCTTTGAAAATTCTGATCTTGACGTTCCGTCGTGGGTTCGTCGCTACTACAGAAAGCTCCACATTAACAAAATCAAACTAAAAGGTCATATTAAACCACCGACAACACTAAAAAACAACGATTCCCCCCTCGGGATTTACTGCAAAGCTTCAAACCAATCACAGCGCTTGCTTCTGGCAGGTCCTTCATCTCATCATTGCTTTCAATCGCCATACACAAGCAACTTGCTGCATTCGTTCATCTACCGAGACAAAAAAATGTCGCCTCGATGGCTGAAATTGATGTGCGAACTGAAGCACAAAGTCACTGGCAACATTCCAGAACGATCAAGCGTCGATTTCTGTTACGCATCCGCACATCACATTTCTGCCGTTAACAGTTTGCTGCAAGAGACCTTCTGGCCTGGCATTGACATGAGCGAAGCTTTAAGCTATCCGGACTTTACTGTTGTCGCGTTGTATAAGAAATTAGTCATCGGCTGCGCCTTTCTCGTTCCCGACGCCTGTCACAATGAAGCGTACATTTCGTTCTTGGCTGTAAGGCCCGGCTGGGATCGATCAGGTATAGCGTCATTCATGCTTTACCACTTGACTCAGACATCCCTTGGCAAGGACATGACATTGCACGTGTCAGCCAGCAACCCCGCAATCTGTCTTTACCAGAAATTTGGCTTCAAAACCGAGGAACTCGCTTTGAACTTTTACGAAAAGTTTCTGCCGCCCGACTCGACTCATAGTCCGCACGCTCTCTTTCTCCGTCTCACCAGGTAGACTGGCACTCGGTGATCTGCGTTTGTATGGTAATGTTTTCGAGTCTATTTTTACCACCGGTTCGCGTGGGTCTGAATGCCGATTTTGCTTCGCGTTTTCTTCTCTCTCGCAGTTGGGCTTACAATAACGACGATTTACATGGCAAAGCACAGCTTGTAGCGGCTTTGCAATGCATACGAACTTAGACTTAATTATACTACAACGACAACGACTCTTCGAAAAGAAAACAGAAACTCATTCTTCAGTCGTGCCCGCGTGTGGATTCAATAAACATCGCATCGGCGATCGCGCGAGTGACTTTGACTTTTGTTCGGTACGCGCTTGAAGCGGTCTTTCGAGTCGGTCTGTTGATTCAAATCGTGATTGAATGGATTTTTTAAAGCATAAAATCAATTAATAGATGAGAAAATTGTAGAATCATTAGTTAATAAACTGCGAAATGAGTTTAGGCAGACGGCAATTGAGCCCGACGCGGTTTTGAGGTGAAAAAAATATTTTCAATCATTGATTGTGTCATATTATTTCAAGTGGAAAACATATTGACAGTATCGAAATGGAATCGCAATAAAATCGTGAAATCATTAAGAAAAAATTAAAATTCAGCGACTTTTAAAAAATAAATGTTGAATCTCTCATGCGCACTTTCTGGATCGGCAAAAACTGAAAAATTTCATTAATTTCTTCAACTTTTCTCGGTATTTTTAAACCAATGACACAATGTTTCAAACAGAACATTATATAAATATTCATCACATCCAGCGGCGGCGGTGAATTCTTCAGGGATAATTTATTTCACCTGAAGGTTAAATGCAGTCTTGCGGCTAGGACGAGTGAAAAGTTGTTGGAAACAGTGATTTTCAAAAGGAACTTTGGATGGAAGACCTTGAACTAGTTTGTTTTGGTTTAAACGAAGTTTTATAGTTTGAAGAACTAGAAATTCAAGGTTCCGGGGTGATTTACAACTGACGTCATGTTGGAATGAATGGAATTCGACGTCACTTAGAAGTTTCACGTCTGTGTCTTCACAAAGTGTGTAGTGAAGTGCAACATTTCAGCAAAATTTGTTTATGTCGTGACTGTGAGATGTGCCCTATCATTTCGGATGAACTTTCTCCCTATTTTTCACCTTCAACCCAATTTAGTATCTCAGCTTCAAACTAGTTGCTTTCAAACATCCCACATCGCTGATAAACCTAGTTCCTTTCATTTATCATCCTGTTACACCTTCGCCTGACCACCCCTTTACAAAATTCCCACCCACAACCATAACCTGCATAACGAGACATTCCCCGGCGATCCTCCTCTTTCATCGCGCCTTCCTTCCACTGCCAACGTCTCCATGAACCGCTCTCAACTGTGTACGGTTTGCATTGGTGTGAACATTCTCATGCTGTGTATCTTAATCGTTTTGTGATTCAATTGAGAACGAATGAAGAAAAAAGAGTTGAGCGGTGGCCGGAGAGCAGTGTGAAGGTGGAGAGCAGAAAGAAATCATCATCAGACATCAAAAGATCTTTACACCCGCTAAAACGAGGGAGAATAAGCCATTTTAGATTTAAAATTAGAAAGAAATGAGAAGACTGAAGTTTTCCGCTCTCGTTTGTGGATTTTTCGTGAAAATTTCTTTCATGGATTCTTCAGTTGATCGGTTCGGTCGGTAACATGTGACTGCGCGCAGTAATGAAGCGATATTGCCTTGAGATTTGAAAAGATCAAGTGATTGCGATTGATTCGAAAAGAAACGATTGTCAAGGCTGAACAAAATGCATGGGAAATTCTAAGAGAACGTGAAAAATTGCCAAAAAATCAGTCGCACGAGTGAACACACGGAATATACGCAAGAAAAAGTCAAAATTCATGCAGTGACGATAAAATCGACTCGGATTCGACTTAAAAGGTAAACTCGCGAAAACGAGAGAAGAAATTTTTAAACAAAAAAATTTGTTTGTTTTCTGTTGGTGAATCATTTAAGCGATTATTTTTAACTCTCTTGTGCCGATTGGCATTGAAAGTCTCGAGATTTATAACGGGCTTGGGTGCGCGTGCGGGAGAACGGCAGGAAAGTGCTGATGATGATTGGATAAATGACGAGATTTCAAATGAAAATAGAATTTTCAGGAATAAAAAAATCTGCTGTGGAAAGATCGGCTCCAAGTGGGCAGCAGAACATTGAGTAATCAGAACTAAAGAAAGAAGGAAAATCAGAAGAAATAAAATCGTGGCTTTAAAAGGCAAAAGTAGCAGTAGAAAAAAATGTGCGCCAAAAACGACCACGACAAGGCCAAAAAATGCTAAGAAAGAGATAAATATGAAGCGTTTGATCGGTTATTGAACTGCGACGAGTCCATTTTCTTTGGGTTTAGTGCACGGGACAGGCTTAACAAGCAATAAAATGACGAAAGACTGGCCAAAAATCGGGTGAAATGTGATAAAATTCCTGCCAATTGATGTGTCCACACAAAACAGCCATTGACAGGGTCATTCGTAGATTCGTGGTTTAAAATTTGAAACCGCAAGAGTTCAGATGCTGATAGGAAAATAATTTGTTTCGATGATAGAATCAACAAAACATGTTGATAGAATCACATGAATTTGAAGTAAAAGTTTCAAAATTCCATCTTAAAGATCACCCTGCACGTCCACACTAACATTTTAAATCTCAAAACCATTAAAATCAGACTTGATCACTGTTCAACCTAAAAAGAATTCCCGCAACAATGAACGAATGATCTCAAAATGACTCACAAAATCAAAGAATTTCCGTATCGATCGCAAAAAAAAACTTGTCCAAACGCGAAGCATACTGCCGAGATGTCACAGACACGTCGGAGATTGCAAGTTTCCATGTACGGCATTTCAAGTATTTCGAGCCAAAAAGGCGAGAGATAAAAGCAGCAAAAAGAGTTTTATTTCTTGTCAAGACTATTTGAATATGAAAAATTTGCTAAAATGAACAGAAATCTTGCTTGTTTTAGGTCAGTAGTCATAATCGTCGTTTATGATTGATTCAGTGGTTCTAAACCTCGTTTTTTATCGCGTTTTAAGAGTCAATAAGTTCACAACAGCCAAATTAGTGTTTAAATAAGACATCAACACTGTTTCTCATGCTAAACTAACAAACAAACTTTAAAGTTCAAGATTTGACTCGAAACAGGGTCGAAAACCCCTGAAAATAATTGTTTTTTTACATTTTTCCATCTCTGATTGTCTGAAACCATGTTCAGCTGCATAAATTAATAGTGAATTGCTAGTAAAAGGTAAACACCACCTGACGTTTACGACTTTGTCACTGCTTTATCTTGTGCTTTTGAGTTCAAAACCGTCAATAATTGTCCGTAACATTGTCAATACTTGCTAAATTTAGACATTCAACTTGGTCCACCGACTGCTCGGTGTTTGCCACGAAACGTCCCGGTCTTTCGAAACACCTTTTGAAGACAATTGTCCCCGATTTTCAATAAAACTTTGCGGTGCATTCAAAACCAACAATCGCTTTAAGTCAATTAACATCTTGAGTGCTGGAATTTGGTTCAATTTATAGGTCACTTTCAAAAACGTGCCGAAAAAAAATCGCCAATTAATCATTACCATGCCTTAAACTTTCCATACGCAAAGCCGTTCGGTCGAGTGCGAAAAAAGTTTCCTTAAAACACCCATAAATCAAACCCAAACTTTGACAGGCGAAGGAAGAAGAAAAGAAAGCCCGCGGGAGTTCCACGAGTGGTACAGGTTTTTCAGCTTTAAACTCGACACGGACAAGAAGTTTGCGAAGTTGCGTAGCTCCACCGAAGGTGATACACAATTTGAGACTGCAAAGCTGGCGTGGGTGGCCGCTGACTTGATCTCTTTTCACGTAATTGCCAAGTTTTGAGCTGGCTGTGAAGATTTGCAAAATAAATTGGTAATGGACAATGTTTTCACTGGGATTAATAGGTTAATTGCATTTCTGGAAAGGAACAAAGCTGTTCAATCTGTTTTCCGGAACATTTTAACTTCCACTCCAGCCCATCTGGCAAGCATCGCACAAGTTTCTAAGATGGGACAGCAACCATAGCATGAGAAAGTCCATTTGTTAGACGAATTTTATTCTAAATAAATCTTTGGAAGATTAATGATGGGTTGGTGACAGAGAAACGAAAACATCTGTAAGCACAAAACGATCTCATAAGCCAAAAATAAAACGGAGAAAATCTCTTCCACATTAACACTCTCAAAGTGTTTGCGTTCGCATCGACTGGTCGTGGAAGATTTGCCGTTCAACAACAGCATCGATCTTCGAAGTGTGAATCTGTTTAATTTCACATGATTACTCGGCTGGTGAAAACTCAAATTACTGGAAGCAACGATGAAGCGCAAGGGGATGAAGGCGAACCCTTCTATAAATCAATCATTTTCCACTTGACGAGAACTTTCTCATGTTTCCCAGATGTAACAAATTAATTAACACGCTGAAGAAAACAAAAATTAACGCCATAAATCAAAGATAATTTGTGTGAGAGTTTTCCAATTAAGCCTTAATTAATTTTCACTCGGTCTAGCTGACTTCACCGGGCGATAAGCGAGTGGGAAGAGATTTTTAATGGATTTGTGAATGTTTTGAAACATTTTAATTTGGTGTTAAGTCCAAGGCTGTCCACAAGGTGGAAGAAAGGGTCGTCATGTGTTGATTTTGGTTTTCTTCATACAGTCACATGGCTCAAAGTTATGAGAAACATTCTTAAAAACAAAGTTTAATCACCCTCGAAGAAGTTTCAAGTTTCAACAAGTCTATGAAGACATTTCGATGTTGACAATAAATTTGACGCACTATTCTTTCAAACCGCAACTTCACAAGACACGCAAAGTTTAAGTTTAACAAATTAAATGTCTTTGTAGTCATTTTCCCATGATCCACAAGTTTTCCTACACCCAAAACACCTCGTAAAACCTTTTTCCACCTCAAAAATGTTATTCCATAACCAAAATCGTTTAAATTACCAACCTTTGGAGTCACTGGTCACTGAAAAGGTCGTCATCGCAGGTACTGCCTATAAAATGTCACCGGTTCAACAATCTCTCGGGCTTTTGTCCACTTAGCGTAGCGTCCCAATTACGATATGCATCAATGGCAAGCGAATCAATTAAAATAATCAATCGGACAAACTATTTGGCGGGGCTACACGGTGGAGTATCTGATTGTTCAATTGTTAATTTAAATTTGAAATGGCTCAAACATCGTTATGAGCGAAGCCGGCTTTGCAGCGTATCTCTGGCAAAGTTTGATGACGAAATTCTCGGTTGAGTTGAATTTAATTCTGCTTTTCAATCTAGCAAATTTCGGATACTCTGCTTGATGAGACTGAACACATGAAAATTTCACGCATGGCTACGCATATTATCTGGCGATGATGATGTTGAAGCCGTTTAGTACGGCCGGGTTCAATGAGATTTGACTTCATTTGATGCCATAAATCTCGCACGCAAATATTGACTGGAACAATTCCCTTTAAACCTCCTAAAGGCATTGAACACTTTACGGCCCCGGCAATCACTTTTACGATGCACTTGACTTCGTCTTCGTCGCTTTCCCGGCCATCAACAGTTCGCCCATTCCTACTGGTGCAATTCTCGAGTCAAGATTTATTGGGCCATTGAATTGTCATAAAGCTCCCGACACTTCGCATGGTGAAATTACATCGAGAAGCAATTATTTTCAAATTGATGCAAATAAAATACATAATTCAAACGGCTGCTTGCTTCGCTCGTCAAAATTGCCTTGTTTGAAAATAGAAACTGGCAGTGTCGAGAAAAAAATCGTCAAAAGTCATAAAAATTCTCAACTCAGCACGATTCGATATTGAATTGGAAATCATTTATTATTGATGTATTTATTTCATGCATGGAGAAACGCTGGTAATTTTTTTTCCTTTTGCTGTTTGGTCGGGATGATATCATTTCCGTCCGTTGTGCTGTTGTTTTGGGTGGCAATTTGGATCAAGCCGATCGATCGTTTTTATTTTTTCAAAAACGATTGAAACGGGAAGAAAAAGAATTTTATGGCGTTCGAAATTCGTTAAATTTGATTTGCTGGCGTGAATCATGCCGAGAAGGAATATCTGAAAATGAGGCAATTGAACCTTTGTGCAGTGTGTGATGGCTGAATTGAAGGTTTTTTTTTTTTACTTTTATTGATATTTCAGTTGTGCAAAACCGCTAGCCTTCTGAAACCTTGATAACCGCGCTTGTTCTTATGAAAACTGACATATGACGTCAGTATCACATCGTAAACACACAACTTGCACAGCACCCAATAAAAACTGCGTAAAATTTTGACATTCCACCGCCCTTTTCCCTTCAAAATCCAGTTTATTTATTTTCCAACACGTTCCGCTCTTTTCAAGAATCAAATCAAAAATCGAATACACTGCTTCAAACTTTATTTTCAGATTCGTCGTGTGTTCCGCATTTTCAGATTTTTCTCTGCTGTGTGACAGCTTGTAGGAGGCCTTTTAAAAGAATCACAAAGCATTCCACTTAGTGCTTTGTTGTCTTTCTATTCTTTTCCAAGTGATTAATTATAATAGAACGTTTCTCTGAATTGCCGATTGTGTTGAAGCGAAAAAGATTTTTGCTGTCTTCGAAGCCACCCGGAGATGGCTTAAAAGTCAAAATATTTGCTTTAGTGTTGTTTTTGGAAGACACCCAACATCTGATGATTGCGTCTGTTCCGCAATCTTGACGTTGGTGCTTGGTTCATGAAAATATTTTCCTTAACTGGGTGTTTGCGTCTGTGGTTTGAAGTCATCTTTAAGGCAGCCATGTGCTGTGAGATCTTCCAGGAATTATCAATAAATCTTGAAAACTTTATAATCGAGAAACTATTAAAGTTATCCTAAAGTATTTTCTTTGAACGATCACGTTTCTAACCTCTTTGCCTAGCAGGCACACTCATTGCCGACAGTGTGCAAGGACTCCACTCTCTCGACACCCCATCCATGCTGAGAAGAAGCACAAAAGCACTATAAAGTTCAAGAACAGTCTTGTTTGCAGAACAATTCTCATGACTCGACAATGGACGTCGCTAGAAAGTTGAAGAAGTCGTCATTATTTTGCCCACTTCTGCTGTTCGCTCGAAGTGACAACGGCAAATTTAATTCCGGGTTTAAAGTGTAAAAAGTTTTTGCTTGTTTCCTTCACTTGCTGCATCTCTGCTTCTGTTTCCCATTAAAAATTAAGAGAAAATAAAAATTGTTTCTCGCTTCCTGTGTCGGATTCTTTGGCAGACAAGGAGAAAACAATTTACAACGAGATTGCTGGAAGTAATTTAAAAGTATGATCTGCCAACTGTCTAAGAAATTGCAGCACAGTTCGTGATGTAACGGAGCGCTGTAATAAAAGCGAGATTTTGGGATTAAAGCAAAGAATTTTACAATCTCACTGACGCTGAAACAGAATTTTAAACAATCTGCAGCTTTATGAATCAACGATTTGAATAAAATATGAACGCGATTTAAAGCTGCGAAAACTTTTTACGGCACGGATATCGTTTGAATGCAACATTTGGAGTCTCAACAACTATGGCACTCATTTTAATGAGTGCCACAATCACGTTTTATAATTGCGCACGTTGCAAGTTTTAATAATTTTTGCATTTGTTGGGGACGCTGACAAGTGATGTCTTGCTTTGAAAACCATATTTTGTCAATTTTAAAATGCAAACTGACTTGATAAACTCTAAATTAATTGGTTTTGACATTCGTATGACACATGCCCAACATTAATTGCTGTGCAACTCAAGCTTCTTCATTTCTATGCCACCTTTAATGAATAGCTTTGAACAAGTGCAAAGCTCAAGCGGCGAATTTAAGTGGCCTTTTACATAAAAGCACTCGCGAGTATTTCTCACAAACACACCAATTTGTAGCATTTGCAACTCCTTAGCTCCTACGTTTAAGCCGCTTTGGGCCAGATTTATTACCAAGCAACTTTTCCATTATCATCCTACATTTTGCTTTGACGTCAAGTAACGAATGCTTGGGAACTTTTCTGATGGGTTATAAGAAATCTTGTAAAAATCTCCTACAAATTTCTTTTTATTTCATGAAATCCTTCGAGGGCAATTTGCTATTTGCTACCTGTGTACGGTAATTCATTATTCACGTCGTTTTTGCGTCTACTTTAGAAACATCAGCAGAAGCAATGCAAAAGTAGTTACAACCAAAGATTTTCCTGAAAGGGGAAGTTATGAAAGTTGCTTTTGCTTTTCTAATGGGGTTAAGTGCAGTGATGATGTCATAAATTGATAGTTCATTGCATTGCTAAGAAGATTTTGTTTTTTAAATGTCAAAAAGCTGCTACGAAAGACTACTTGAGTTAAACACATTGATAAAGCATTAGAAAAGCGTTGTTTAACTGTGACTTTATATAAAAACAGCTTTTAAAAATTAAAATCCAAAAACTGTATTTGAAAATTATGATTTAGAAGTGACGAAAGTGATTCATTTTTATGCATTTATATGACTTAACTTACAAACTTACCCAAATAGCTTCCAAGAACATTTTCTCATCTTTGCTTTATCTCCTTAGTAGTTTATCTCATTTTCTCCGTAATTTAGCTGTCAAAAAGTTTTCTTGAGTTTGCCACATTTTTTTCTGCGCACTCAAACAGCTTAATGTAGAGAGAATAAAATTCAGCTAGCGATTTCGCAGTCTTCCAGAAAGTTTCACGAGAATAATCCGTTGAATGGGAGAAAAAGTTATAATTCCGTTAATTGCTATGGGAAGTTGCACGAAAAACTGTGCTTTTTCCGGCCAATTAAACAGCACAATTCAAACGATACTAAAAAAGTCCATTTTCACGGCTCAATTGAACTGAATTGGAGCTCTTTTTCCAATTTTATCCGTGCTTGAAACGGCTAGAAATTGACTAAATTCATTATTTAAATGACAGCAGAGAAATTTTTTCTCGAAGGTCTCGTTTTGTTCAGAAGTTAATTTGTCGCTAGCAAAACTCAGTGACATTCTCTGGACGAAATTTTTTGCTGCAAATTTCATTGACTACAGTCGTTGAATTTCGGAACTTTTCAATTGTCCATGGTCCGGCGTTTGTCCGACGTTTTTTGTGCATCGACTGATAGAGTTGACTTTAGTCTTGTTTTTAATCAAAAATCGAGAATAAATTTGGGACTTTAATTCTGTTGGGTAGGTTAAGTGGTTTAATGGATGGTTAATCGAATTCGGGGATAATCGAATGGAATGTCGAGGTTTTGAACTGGATCATCTACTTAGATTATTGAGTCTAAACATTTTCAAATGCATCAACTTCAAATTGATTGTCCACCTTAAGATGCATCAGTGATCTCATTAGATTTAAAAACAAAACTTTCACTAAGTTTTTTTTATGAAGGCTTGTCACGAAATAAACAAATTCATCACAGAAGCTTCATTTCAAAAGCTGTTCCAACCATGCATCAAACAACTCCAAATCCTAAACCATCAATTGAATTTTGTGGGAAGACTTTTTCTAACTTCACGGCTGCTTCGAAAATTGTGAATCAACTTGAAGACCAAATTCCATAGTCGTTCACTATTTGCGATGTTTGACTAAAATGTTTACTTTGTCGACAAGGCCACAATGATGTGTTCGGTGGATGAATGCAGTGACACATTTTCAGACAAAATTTTAAACGTTCAAATTGAATGAAAGGTCTGCGGTTTATATTCAAGAGACAAAGCAAGTGCTAATCAAGAAAATTCATGACAATTAGAAACTCCAACTTCTGAAGAAACTTTCAAGCTTTAAATTTACAGGCAAGGATAAGTTTTAATTTTGTTTGTTCGGTCTTGGATGTGAAACTTTGTTGCCAGTGTTCTTAATTAAATATTTTGACCTATTTTATTGTGGAACATCCCAACATGGGAAACGTCACCGGCGATAATGAACCAAAAGCACAAGTTTTATTTGCTTTCCTTTCTCGCAGGAAATTTGCACAAGCAGTGCTTAATTTGTTGTAAATTGTCGAGAGAAATTTACGGGCAATTTGGAATTTCATTCTGTCGAGTTGCTGACAACTTTCCAACTTCTTGTTCCGTGAGATGTAATCACTGCTTGTGAAATAATTTTAGCACAAACAAAAAGTTTAAAATTGAAAAATATTGTGAAAATTGTTTGAGATGGCGAACAGATGTGAAATATTTCGTGAAATATGAAATTGACCTTGTCCTACTCAGCTGTATCCAATCTCATGTTTTACACGAAATTAAAACACGCGTAAACTCATCGCAATCTTAGGTTTCACACTTTCGACGAAATTTTGGAAAGTAATTTTCCTAAACATTCGACTTTTCAAACATTTATCGTTTATCGAAGGATATTCTCATGTTCACACATGAACATAGGCATTCAATGTGTGAAACATTCTATAATTAAAGCAACTCAAAGTGTTTTTTCGCTGCCTAAAAATAGCGGAGAGAGAAACAGAAATAAACTCTTCGTCATCATCATAAACGCGAAGTTCACAAGTGAATCGGAGAAATATTAATCCGCGGTGGTGTGAGTGAGTTCAATTTCACCGATTGCTAAAAGAACTAAAAAAATCTTCTTTTTATGCAAGAGAGAAACGCTCGCGAGTAGTTGTGATAAGTTTTATTGCCGTGATGAACGCTTTATTCCTCGTGCAAAAAGTGATTTCATTTCATTTTCATTTAAATTGCAAAAATTTGTTTGCGAGTTGAGTTAATGGATTCACGTTCACTCATTGGGAAATGGGAAATCCTGAGACGAATAAATCGATCTGGTAAAGTTGCTTTCGTTGAATTTTAATGTGATTGTTTTGATCAACTACTGCACTGTGAAGTTATGAATGCAGGAACTAGCAAGAAAGGTTTGAAATGGAAATGTATGAGTTCAACTTGAGTGAAAAGCAATTTTCCTGGCAGTTTCACAAGAAAAATTTTTGTTTTTCAAGGCGCTTTCGATTTACGTTAATGATTTTGACGTAGATAACTTTAATGAAGATCGAAAACAAGTGCGGAAAAGCGGTTCCCTTGTGAACGAAGGGAGAAAATAATGCAAAATGTATGAAAAATAATGCAAAACGTCGCTTTCGTTCATTGTAGCTATCAATTTTCCATTAAGTCGCGTCAAAACAGATAAGATTGGGAATTATCATTACAGATTTTGCGTAAAGAAATGGAGAAGACGTCAATCTTACATTTCGAAATTTTGAATTTTGTTGCGGCGAAAAGTGACACTTATAAGGCTTACGTTTTTTGTAAGTCAAATGTTGTTATTTAAATGCCAAGCTGTCCTTTTAAAAGCGATGACAAACTTTGTATAAAAAATAAACAAAAGTAAAATGTCTTCGAACTTTGAAAGGTTTTCGACACAATCAGTGACTTCTTGACACAAATTGATGTAAAATAAGCTGATTTGAGTTGAAAGTTCATTCATTTGAAGTTTTTTTTTCAATAAAATCGAAAGTTTTCGTTATAAAAGTTAAAGGTTTGCGCAAATTAAAGAACTTTTCGCAAAAGCCACTTTAAAATCAACAAACTTTAAACTCTACAAATTTTCTTCCGTTCAAGCAAAACCCCGCGAAAAGCACTGAATTTTCCACAAATCATGAGTCCCACGATTAATCAAAAATGACGTAATCTTGGGTTGGCGAGAACGAAAGTGAATGACTCGTCGCAAAAGTTCAAGCGACCCGTAAAAATGCGAAACTTCTCCGCAAGGCAAAACTCATGCAGACAGAAACAAAAAACATTATTTAGCAAATTTACGCTGAAAATTTTTAATCTCTGACTTCAGTTTGGTGCTTGGAGGCATCTTGAGGGGAGAAATATTTCTGGCACAGTTGATTAATATGCTTTTAGAGTTTTTGAAATGTCTTTAAGCGGGATTTCAAAGGCGACAGCCCATGTTGCCCCTTTTGAGACGAAGTTTTTCGTATCAAAGTTCTTGCACACGTTTTAGCAGATCATTAAAAATTAAATGTCAAGATTAGACTTGTTAGAAGAAAACGCAAAAAAGTGGAGAAAAATGGAAACAACCTACATTAAAATGTTTGTTAAACGTTTATATCGCGCATAAATTTTTCATTTTGAAGGAGTTTTCGAGTGAAAATCATGTTTACGATTATGAGTCTGTCGTTAGAGGGTTGAAGAGATTACATTCATTTACAGAAACCAGGAAGAAAATCTCGCGAAAGGACTTAGAAGCGTTTGAAAATAAATTTCTTCTCTCGCCAACTCTGCGCCCTTGCTTTTGGCAATTAAAAAGTCAACGGAGATGGAAATTCAGAGATTTTTTGGTGGGAATTGTTAGTCGAGAATGTCACTCAGTATTTTGAAACTTCGCGCTGCAATGAAAATATTGAAAAGAAAATTTATTTTTCATAACAATCTTGAGAAACTATTCAAAGAATCTGCAAAGCTATGAATCAAAGTCTAGTTAAAAACAAAATCAACTTCAATCAAACTTGATTTTGAGAAAATTTATAAACTATCCCCAACTTTCGAAAATTTTATTCCACTCTCGCTTTCAACTTAAAGATGTTAAGCATCTTTTTAAAATGAAATTATGTAAAACAAAATGATTTTTGGGAAAGTATCAACATTTTCCATCCTTGTGGAATTTAAGTGGGATCAACGCCGAACGATTTTGTCGTAAACACAGAAATATCAAAGGTTGGGGGGTTGGTAAATGGTTCTTTTTCGAAAAGCGTTTCGTATCATTCTGAGTGCAAATTCATAATTTATACGTTTTTATTATATTTTCAGAAAACCAGTTAATCATCTGTGAAAAGGCGATTTAACCGAAGGGTCCGAGAAGAAAGCGGGAGTTCCATTTGCGAGGCCTTTCAACTTTCATCACGCAAACGCTTCTGTCAGGCGAAGGCAATTTCACTCTCGTCGAGGGTGCAACAAACCACTTCATCGTCGTCATCATCACAAATACACATATTTTCGTTCGGAATTAGAAGCGGCAACACTTAAAAATGGGGAAAGATTATTACAAAACGTTGGGAATTGCAAAGGGTGCCACCGACGAAGATATCAAGAAGGCGTACAGAAAATTAGCATTAAAATTTCATCCTGACAAAAACAAGGCAGCTGGTGCCGAAGAGAAGTTTAAAGAGATTGCCGAGGCGTATGAAGTGCTGAGTGATAAGAAGAAACGTGATGTTTATGACAGATACGGTGAAGACGGGTTGAAAGGAAGTGAGTATCGCTGGCAAGCACTCCTGGGGGAGGCTTTTTATGTGATGAAGCGCGACGTTAATTAATTTTTCCGATTCTTTTCTTCTCGCCTTTTTAGACAGATCAAACGGCACCACAAACAACAACACAAACTTCACATACGAGTTCCATGGAGACCCGAGGGCGACATTTGAGTCGTTCTTCGGCACAAGCAACCCCTTCAGCTCGTTCTTCGACTCAGACAACATCTTCGATCATCACAACAACTTATTCTCGTCCATGGGTGGCATCGACGATGACTTCTTCTCGTCGCCGTTCGGACTCGGACGGTCACCGCATGGACTGGGAACAGCATTTAGGTTGGTTGACTGTGGAGATTGGGGTGGTTTATTGATGACAAAACGGGGTTGAAGGTTATGGCAATGTTCAGTTGTTTTAATTTTCTTCAAAGTAGAACAAAGCATGACGTCGAAAATTTAGACTATTTTTCACCATCTAAAGATATTTAACAGTTTTTTAGTTATTTTGTACTAGATTTGGCCACAGTTGACTAGTACGTCTGTTGCTATCATAAAACTGACCAAATTTTTAGGTTAACTTAAGCAGTAAGGTGTCTACTACGAAATGAATCAATACATCAAGGTCACAGCACACTTAAATTGTTCTAGTACCACATAACATCAAACCATGACGTCACAGTACGGACTACATTAAAAGCTTCCGGTCAATCCCCCTTTATTCCTTCGTTTCTTGATACATTGCCACTGCCAACACTTGCAAAGAAAGTTTAATTATCGCAATCAACATCACAGTCACCCCAGCTGTTTCATGTTTCGTGCTTCATGTTCTTTTGAATCTGATTTTTAGGTCACACTCGTTCAACGTTCAAACGCCACTTAAGAAGGAGAAAATTCAGGACCCGCCTGTTGAGTAAGTGCAATCTAGTACGATCAAAACTCCAAATGAAACGTTTTTTGTCCAATCTAGGCACGATTTGTACGTGACTCTAGAAGAAATTAACAGTGGTTGCGTCAAAAAGATGAAAATTTCGAGACGTGTGCTGCAGCCGGATGGCACGCCGAAGAAGGAAGATAAATATGTGAGCATATCAGTGAAGCCGGGCTGGAAGTCGGGCACAAAAGTGACATTTCAGAAGGAAGGCGACCAGACGAAGGGAAAAATTCCGTCTGACATCGTGTTTATAATTCGAGACAAACCGCATCCACTGTTTCGGCGAGAAGGCGGTGATCTCAGATACACCGCGCGCCTTACACTAAAACAGGTAAGTCACATCGGCCAGCATTTGATTCGCATTTCGTGTGGCTGGCGGACGATTTTGTGTGTGAGAGATGGTAACGGAGTGTTTTGATGAAATAATCTTGCAAAATTTGTGCAAGTCATTATCAACTGATCTGATTTTTTTTACGGCACAAGTCGCCAACCCTGGAACAGAATTCATAAGGCAATCAAAAGGTCCCATGATGGCGATGCATCAACACATGTTATGGCTGTTATTTGCCCATTTCGTAATATGATTTATCTGCTGGATGTGTGAATTGGAGGTGTGAATGGACGCCGGGAGAGAAAGAAGACGAGAGAAATTGTTCACCTTTGGTTTGTGCAAAAAGATCTGTTCTTATCATTGGATGGCACAACATACAAGATTCCAAATTGAATTTGCTGTCTGAACGCCCGTGGTGTTCGAGACACAGGCAAGCGAATCAACAGCAGAGTTTTTGCTGCTAATTCCAACACGATTTTGATTTCCTTCTTCTTCGTTCATCGATTGCCGTTCGTTCGCTCCATTTATGGCACCGACTTTTTCTCTCATATCTGCGATTGAAATGTGTGAACTTTTTCTGCTTCATAGCTGCAGTGAAGTGGAGTCAATTTTTCTGATAGTTTTTCGATGGAATTCTCGCAAACTTTAATTCAATAATGCTGGGAAAAGCAGTTATTTTTGCGATTCGCGTCGATAACACCTGCGTCACAAAAACTTCGCGAGAAATATTTAATAAACCAATTAATTGTTGTGTTGCAGGCTGTCAAACATGAATGTTGAGCTGGCGGGCTTAATTTGACATCACCTGGCTGAACAAACAAAGTTTGCTGATGAAAAATTCTCCCCGAAAGTTGATTTTGATTGATTTTATGTCATCTGATTGATTCGAGCTGGCTAATTAGTTTAAATTATTGGCTTACTTTCAGTGGCTTGTTCGTCATCGAGAGTTTTGAGCCAACTTGTGAGGCAAACTTGTGACACAAAAAGCTTTTGTTTACGATAAAGTCTGCAAGTTATTTTTCACTGCCGGTTCTCTCAATTTGTTTCTTCATTCATTTTTTCTTTCACGATGTAAACAACGAAAAATGCGATAAGCATCGCAATTTCTGGCGAATTTCTGGCGAAACTTTTTAAATGAAGGAAACAGCGTCTAGATTTTTGCTGTGTACTGTAATCATCAATTAACAAGAACGACGCGGACAACGAAAGTTATTAATAATGACGTCAATAAATCAAGGAAAAGCACCGGGGACAACAACCTGATGGTTTCTGTGGAGAATTTTTAAGGATATTTCACTTCCATTGATTCATATCGCTTTTGGATACAGTGATCCAATTTCATTAAATACAAATCTTCATATGAAATTATAAATTGCGACGTTAATAAAATCCGTTCAGACATAATTCTTCCGATAACTAGGTCAGTGCGGTTCTGACAAATCGTTAACCACACTAGGCGGTTTCACTCGACTGCATCGTCGTGGCTTGTTTAAACACTTCAACTCAATAAATCTTGTGAAGTCCTTGAAAGGCCACCACTTGATAATGATCAGCCGCCGAGGTGACTTATTGCAATTTCGAAGGCTTTTAAATTTAAGCACGTCGGAATCCTTTGGCGTTGCAGTCGTCGTTGTAGGAACAAGATTATTACTACTGGAAATTTCATTTTAAAAATCCTTTCGCTAAAAAGTAAGGCGATTAAAAACCGATTCATAATCGGATGGGCTTGCAGCGTCATTGAAACGGAGGGGGCGAGTTGAGAAGTCCTGAATAGAAGGGATCCGGATTAATTGTATATTACATTTCGTTTTAATATGATAAATTACTTATTGGATTATGAAGCCGTTCTGAACAACGTTGAAATTAATAAATTAATAGATGGAAAAAATTAATCGTTGTTACGGTGCAGCAGGCACATGAATGATGATGAATGCTGTGTGTATGTGCGTTGTTGTGCGAAATTAATGATGTCGATTAGTGCAAACTCCATTAGCAGCTAAAATAATTGAAAATTTATGTAATCAAATTATGTTTTTCAGGCACTTTGCGGAGTGATATTTGAAGTGCCGACGATGACCGGTGATAAGCTGCGAATTAGTACAAAACACGAAATTATCAAACCAAATACCGTCAAGAGAATACAAGGGTAAGCATAACAGAATCGTTATAGAACAGTCCTAACCTAAAATATCGTTTTCAGTTACGGCCTTCCACTGCCCCGCGATCCAACACGAAAAGGCGATCTTCTGGTCGCATTCGACATCAAATTCCCCAGCGCTTTGACACCCACGGAGAAGGAACTGCTTGCTGATATGCTACCCGACGTGTAGACTTTAATTTCTTCATGTGTCGTCACCGGGAGGGGGAAATGTCAGGAATTAAAGCGTTGATTGTGCCATTTTCTTGTAGTCAAAGGGTCAGTAAAAATGTAAACAGTAAAAGCGAACACAATTGTAAACGGGCGCCCTTAAAGAATTTAAAACAATGTTCATTTCGTTTTTAAGTGCGACAACTGTGTCGACAGCCAGGCGAGATATTTTTCATTTATATTTATTCATGAAGCCAACTTTTTGTCAATTTCCAGATTCTGTTTTGCAATAAAAAGGGTTGACAAATAAAACAATGCAATGAAACCGTCGTAGATTATCAGCTCACGAAACTCGATGCAATAAAACATCAACCGACGGGAAATATTTCTGCAATCGAAAGTTACACGAAACTCTGTTTAAATTCACTTCGCCAACTCACATAATTATTGTTTAATTATTTCACTTATTTATTATTTCGACAATTATACATTTTTAATCACCATTCGTTGTACATTGAATGCAATAAAATGTGACGACAATCCGAGCTTTTCATCTCCACCCCTTTTCATCGTCGCCGAAAATCAGGCAAACAGCAAAAAAAACTTTTCGTGAATTAATTTCAGCGTCTAATAAACATCATGAAAATAGTTTTTAATGTTTGATAATTCTTTAAATATTTCTTTATAGATGAAACAACCTTTTAATTTACTCAAATTGATTTCCATTTAAATCAAAGCTTTTTCTGTAAATTTTCACACCTTTTGTTCTTTCTGTTCTAACTTTTTCAGTTTTATTTATTTCAAAATAAATGTAAAATACAAAACGCTTTTTAAAACATTTAAACCTTGCGTTTTGATTTTTTTTTAATTTTCTAGAAATTTCCGATTCGAGGCATCTTGGCAACGAGAGCGTAAAAATCATCCATCGACGTTAATGTGACAGGCCATGCCGATTCCGTATTCTTCATTAAAATTCGTCCGTTTGACTCCAAGATTAACTTAAAGCGACGTTTCAGGCAGCAAATCATTATAAGTCCAGGCTTCTCCAAGAAGGCGTTCGTAATAAGGCTTCAGCTGATTTCTCAATTTAATTTTTTTGCCTCTCGATGGCGAAGCTGGTGCGATGTCAGTCACCGACGTAGCGCTTGTATGTGTTTGTGACTTTGTCTTTCTTCTCCTGTTAATAAAAGTTGCCGATGATTCTGCTCGAGTTCTTGTTGTTGTTGAGGAGCGCTTTGTCTTATCGAAGATCATTTTGAACAATTGATTATCCAATTAAATCACCGAAATTAACCAGAGCTTCCAGAGCCTGGTCATCGGAGACACCGGGTGGCAATCCATAAATCACAAACTCAGTGGAAACGGCCTGCTGCTTCAGAACATTCAATTCGTTGCTTGCATTGGACGTCATTGCGGAGTTCACTTCACAGCGATTCAATTTCACTGCTTGATGAAGACTGATTGGACTTGACGGTTGACAAACGATCGTTGAGCTGCTGGACCTTGTTAGCGATTGAATCAACTTTTGAGCGGATGCTGTTGACGTCAACTTGGATGGCTCCAATATTTTCAAAATGCGGCTGATGAACTGGACTCTTGTGACCACGTAGATAGCGTGCGCGCTTTTGATTGAATACAGATTTTTTCTTGTTGTTCTTCTTTGCTCGTCATGAAAACTCGCGAAAATCAATGTTTCTTGTGGCTTCTTTACTGAACTCCAGCCAAAAATTAAATTGCAGCCAATAATTGCCAAAAACCATAATTTTTTTAGACACTGTAGAGAAAACTTTTCATTCGTTCAACCATTATTCGACTTCACCAGATTACTTTTTCCTGGAATTTTTTGTCTCAGTCCTAGACTTTTTCAAACTTGTCCCAGCAACCGCCTTCATCTAACATTGAAAAGCTTTTCTTGTTCAATTTCATTGGATAACATGTCTTTGATGTGTCAAGTTGAACTTTATACTTAGAGATGAGAATTCCAGTGCAAATCACGAGCTAACCTCATGCCGATGCAGTTCCTTGGTCCTTCACCGAAAGGCAGGGTTTGGTCTTTTTGCAGTTTCTTCAGCAGTGAAACGGTCTGGATCAAAACTTTCAGGATTTTCCAGTAACGTTCATCATAGTGAAAACCGATAGACGGAATCATAAATGATGTGTTTTGAGCAGAGGTTGAATTTAGACTTTAGACTTCAACTTTAGCTTTAGACTTTAGGTATTTTTTTGGCGTTTTCCAGCTATAGCTT
>JPYR01000077.1:48502-62177 GCA_000775305.1 Belgica antarctica | reverse complement strand
AATTTTAGCTTTAGAGTTTAAAAAAAGTCTAAATTCAACCTCTGGTTTTAAGTTCGGTACTTTGTAGTCTGCCAAAGCCTTATGGAAAATAGTTGGTGCTGGTGAGTGTTTGCGCAGGATTTCTGAAAGCTATTGATGTTATTGATGTTAAAACTAAAAAAAGCATCAGATAAAACGGTTTACCATTCACAACTTGACCCAGCTAAGTCATCTCTTGAATACTATCGTAGTTAATGATTTAGCCATTTGCACTAACAGTATTGTAATTGTAAAGTTGGAAGTATCAGGGCCGGCCGAGAAAAAAACAAAGGCTTGTGCGATACACATTGTCAGTTCGGCATTGCCAGTTTTCTCGATGCAGCGTCAGTAAATTCACTATCCACAGAACCTTTGTTTGCTTTTCAATTCAACCAAAATATTCAAAAAGTCGTTTCTTTTGATGCTGTTTTTTTCGTGAAATGTGATTAAGTCAACAATGACACTGTCAAAGAAGTCTTGGACCGATTTGTGCATGAATCTACAAAACTTTGGTAACATTCCGGCGAATAAGAGCTTGAATCTTCCACAAAATATGATCATACTCATTTTTTTTCGGTTCTTTCACATCGAACGATACCCTACAACTGCGTGTTTCCTACAACTGTGTGTTTTTTTAAGTTTTTGTTCAGTTTGAAGCGAATATTGTTATCAATTTTTTTATCATCAAACTTAAATTTGAACTCAAATGATTTATGGAAGAAAGCAATTTGTACTCATCAGTGTTTTGAATATAGTTTGAATGGGGTCTAGTGAAGGTTCAAGACAAAATCAAACTGACCATCAACTTGAACTGTTACAAAAAACACCAACCAACAATTCATCCAATTACTGCATCGTTTTCATCCTTCAGAAACTTTTATTTAACTATGAAATCTTTTCCTAGCGACAAAACAAACGTTTTAAGTCGAATGGACCATAAAACTGTAATAACATAACAATGAAAGTTTGATTTTATAGCTGATTGATTATGATAAATATTTTTCGATTCATTTTATGATGCTTTGACTTCGTTTGCCGCTGCGAAGTTTGGGAGAAAGACGGAAACCAATAATAAGAAACAAATTTCGCTATAAAACATTTCCAATTCTGTTCGGCAACCAAATAATCATAAAAAAATATGATCGCAGCTTATTGTGAGTCCTTGCTCGGTTGTTTATTGGCAGCATTGCCAACAAGCACTAAGCAGAAAGGAAATCGAACGGAAATTGTTTTGAATCTCTTTTCTCTCGCTCGTTCATGACGATGCAAGAAGCCGTCGAAATAAAATAAAGCATTGTTTGAGGTTGAGGAAATTGGAAAATTAAGTAGAGCTTGAGGAAGGATTTTCTTTCAGTAATAATCTTCGATTTTTATCCTCGAGCGAATTCTTTTGTGTGTTTGGTGGCTTGCAGGGACAATTTTATGCTTGATAAAGACTTTTAACGTTGGCAATGTCTGCTTTAAGGTTTTGAAGACTCTATATTGAGACTTTGTCTAAGAATGGTTTAGTTTCACAAGCACTTGGATTGACAGTACTAGCGCCCTCTGGTGAAAATTATTATTTGATTATTTGAATGTGTAGTTTTAAAAAGAAAACACCTTTTAATTTTTAAATTTGCTGATGCTCGCAATTTTAGTGGCCTTGATGCTACTTGATGAAATTATTTAACAGCCATTAATGTTTTTACACTGCGCTACCTGGTGGCTAACAAGTTTTATGAAATTAAATTCTCAATTTAACAAATCACAAACATCATTCTGCAGATAAACTAACAGTTCACCTTCAGCAACAATGAAACAACTTGAAATATTCATAAAAAGTTTGCATTGCCATGTCTATGTCGTACAGTTATCACTGTATTCAAAGGAAGAAGTAAAAAACTAAGAAATGAGGGTAAGGATAATGACAACATTTCAGCTGATAAGACCATCTTGGGCTATCTAAGCTTCACTATTGCAGAATCTCCTTCAGTTGGAATGAAAACTTTTTTTCTTTTTGGCAGCATCTGATAAATGATGCCAATAATCCGCACTTAAAACGAAGGAAAAGGGTTTCGAGATTAATTTTTCTTACACTTTGATTTTTATTACCCTAATTTATTTCGTTCTTCAAATGCGAAGCAGCATGTGCACAAAAAATCGGTTCGAAGTCGTTAAATAACAACAAAAAGAAAAAGAAGTGGAATCCCTGAAAACTCAAGCAAAAAAGCGAGACTCATGAATAAAGATTGTCTTTGCAATGTTCTTCTCCATCCCGAACTGTGCCCCTTTGTTCTCATCGGTACGAGAAAAGGTTTTCATTATCCAACGATTTTCTCCACCCGCTTTGCATTTTCAGAAAGAAACGAAAAGAAAAGGCAGCAAATGAGGGAAAATTTGTTAACTGACCCAAGAATCTTTTTCTTGTCTTGTGCCGACTCAACTCAAAAATGCAGAAAGGCTCCGACTGATGAAAAATTTATTCCTTCATCATCTCCCATCGTTTCCTCAAGAAGGAGAATAACTCATGAAAAAATAATAAAGAATAAGACCATTGCGTGACCTGGGTCGATGATTTATGAAATTTTAGAGTTTTCAGACAGACTCGGAACATGTTTTTGCCCAAATCTTCCTAATCGATGGGAGAAGTTGTGAATTTATGACTGGGACATTTGCTTGGTAATAAAGTTTTGTGATGCAAAGATTGGAACGAGTTCTCATAAAATGTTAAATTTTTACTGCTTTTGTGATAAAATTTGAATTTATAACGGACTTTACTAGATTTTTTGAAAAAAGAATGAAAATTCAAGATTTTTTTAACTAAATTTAATAAATTTAACAGTTTTCAAAAGGTTTCAATGGTTTTAAAAAAAAAATTGAATGAATTTTAATTTTACAATTATCTCGACTTGTTTCCAAAATCTCAAAATTTCTGAAATGTGTGGAGCTTTGCTTTGTAAATAACCGTTCAAGAGCCTTCAAAATTTGGTTTCCAAGATCTACTTTCTCAGCTTTTTCTCAGTATTTAAAGCTAAAATTTCGAAGCATTCTCATTATTTTTACGACTTTTCAATTGCTTTATTTTTTTGGTTCTGTTTGTTAAATTTAATTGTGCTTATCCAGCAACGCATCGCTTTCTTTTTCGTTGCTTTTCTTTCCTTTTCTTATTCGAAGTTCAAGTATCCAATTTAACTCATGAATACAAATCACTGTGAAGTGCACAGAGAAATAAAGAAATCCGCTCTGGCAAATTCATTTTTAATGATCTTCTTTCGTCGCCGTTGTTTGTTTGCGCAAGAAAATGAAGAAAAGCACTTTCTCGAGAGAATAAACGATAAGAATGAAGAGCAGTTTCGTCAGTCATCAACAAACGACAGCTAAAGACGACTTTTTGTTATGTTAATTTGCGAGAGAAAATCAATTTCCATTGTCTCCATTGTCTCCATCGATGAACGTCAAATGATTGCTATCAGAAAATTAAATTCTCAATAATTTCTCGACTTTTTAGACATTTGAATCTCAATAAAATTTTTTTCTCTCGGTTTGGGACTGGAGAGATAAAATATCGTTCGGAAATTTCTATAATAAACTTTTGTGTGGATTCCTAAAAACTTCTCTAGAATTTAATTTAAAGACCATTTTTTATTTCAACCTGACAGCAATGATTTTCAAATCAATTGGAATATAAATGAACGTAAAAAATGATTTTCGCCTTGCTAGATTGATGACGAAAATTTATTTCAAGCCTTGGAAACAGGTGCGAGTGTCTTCGGTTTCAATTACTGAAGGCATTTGTTGAAAATCATTTTAATAACGGTTTTATGAATGGGAGAAAAGTGAAAAGTTCCTTCAATCAATTATTCAGCTCCTTGAGAACTTCTCTCGTTGAAAACTTACGCCAAGATCATTAGAAAGATTTTCAAATGTTTGCAAAATTGCGGCGCACTTGAAAACACCGGATGGAAACTTTGAGGTCATTGAAGTCAAACAAGAAGTCGTTGAAAGTTTTTCTCACTCCATTTTTCCACCCTGTAGTTTCCATTAGTTCCAATGCAAGTCAAACTCGGAAAAACTTTTCTTATTTACAATTTTCCACTTGATTGCACCGCGTGAATATCGCCCGCACGTTCATGTATTTATTTCACTGCCGATACATTAATTTTCCTGAAGACTTCATTAATTTATTTACGGTGCCTTCCTTAAAATTACTTTTTCCTACTTTTGTTATTTGATTTCCTTCTTTCTTACTTTCGATTGCTACATTGACGTCCCATCAACTTGGAAATAAATTATCGGGGCGAATGCAAAGAAGAATTTGGAAACTCAATGGATTAGGTTGGCTGAAGACCGAAATTCGGAACGACTTTGTGTTCTGCTTCACCAGGAAGTCAAATGAAACTCATAAAACTTTCTTTTATTTGCCGATTTCGTTCAAGAGAACTGATACTATTAGGGAGACGTCGGAAAGATAATAAAATGGACGGAACTTCCCTAAAAATTTCCGCAGACTTCAATCAGGGCGGGAGTTTTCCATTTAGTAAATAATACATCGAGATGCTACAATTAATTCGCCTCAGAAATTTTGTTATCTACTTTTGTTGCTTTTTTCGCCTCTTGGATACTCTCTTGTTCCACTTTTGTTCGTGTCGATTTTATTGCACTTTTTATCTCTAAAACATAAAAACCAATGTCGTTTCTACACACAACACTGCGAAAACAAAACAACAACGAAATAAAACAGAAAACAATTCAATTGTGTCAAAAGATTTCCTTTCCTTCCGATTTTACACACAGATTTATTGACACATTTTGAAACAATGTGTGGGGCGGAAATGGCAAAGTCTGATAGAAGTCACATGTGGACACCGCACTGTCAATTTCTTTCAATTTGAAAATTAATCATTCGAAGTGGAAGAAAGTTTCACTTGGTTGTTTTTATTGGTTTTTTTTTAGTTTTTAAGAAAGGTTTCGGGGGGGATTGAATGTTTTGTAGCAATGCAGCAGCTTGGAACGATAAAGTTGTGGTAAAATTTGCCATAACACACAGTTTAAACTTGCTAAGTTGTGTCTCAAACATTTAGAAAAAGCATAATTTGTTTTCAGCTAGTTGTCATTTTAAGTTTCTTTTTCGTTTAAGACTGACAGCATTGCTAGACAAACTGCATAATTCATGAAAAAATTGTACTGTTGACTACATTTTCAACAGCTTTGTCAACTGACAGCACTGCAGACTTCATTTAACTGCCAGCATTGTGAGTTAACAATATATCTCGTGCTAGAGTTGTACAATTTACTAATTTCAACAATTTTTTGAACTTACAGCATTGGCAGAATATTTTAGATTTCTTTTGAAAAAAAAATCTGACAGTATAGTGGTAAATTTGCCAGCAATGCAGTGAAGTAGTCAAAAGAAATTTTAACAGATGCGCTTATTGACAGCATATTAAAAGCTACCTCAACTGACAGCATTTCATGGCTGGTCTTCACACACTTTGAATATTTCTCTATTTAAGCTTCAATACGGACCAAAACTTGCGCACAATCCCGATCAACACAATAAACTTCACCAGCAGCGCTTCATACAACTTTGACAAGTCGAACATTAAAATGTTGTTAAAAGAAGAAGAAGAAAATGCGGACCAAAATACATGAATATCTTTACATGACAATACAAGCCGGCAATGTTGAGATTTCTCCGTAAACAACAATGGCATCAATTCGAAAGGAACATCCTCGACTTTGACCCTTCGCCACATTTATAAATATTTCATTACTCTGATTTGATTTTTCGATTCCCTTTTTTCAGGTCTTGTTTTGTGCACGTAATGAAAAACTTTCTCCGGTTTTCCCTACTTGCAGATCCGAGCGAAGGTCGAGAAGCATTTGGAGAGGAAAGAATTAAAAGTTTGTGGGTGGAATCACTAAAGACTTGATATTTGAAGGCATTTAAGCTGTTGTGCTGCGTGCTGTGTATGCCGAAGACCTTTTTCCTGTCTTTGTTAAACTCACGCTGCAAAGTTTCTGCTCATACCACCACTGCCCCCGCTTTTATTGTCTTGACAGAAGAGCCTTTTCAGCTTCGAAGACAATAAATCCATTCGTGAAATTAAAAATCCTAAAACGAGAAAATTCTTAAGCAGCGTTTGAGCGAGCAGATGCTTCGATCGAGAACATCTTTAGGGGGTGAATGGAAAAACTTTTTATAGCCTAGCCGAATTTCCTTCTTTTACTATCGTAGGCAGATTCATGCCAAAAATACCGATGGTACATGAAAAATTCAGAATTTTCTTCCCCCTAATAAGATTATATTGCTTCCTATCTCATCTTTAATTTTGATAGAAAATTGCTTTCTTGGAGAACTATGAACGGGACCTTGTTGAGAAATTTCTATAGAATTTCTCTTTTTACACAAATTTTGATGTCTTGTTCACGATTAAGGGACATTTTGTCAGTAATGAGATTGAAAATCGATTATTTTATTATTTCAGGTAGCACGTGGTCATAATTGGCAGTAACGTGACTTTCACATAGCTTAAAGATGAATCACTTAGTTGTATCAACATAAACGCATGAGAGACACAAGCTTCAAGCAACAAACTTAATTCAAAAATAGTCGGCAAATGAGAATTTTGAGGTTAAAAATGTCACCCCATGACATGCCCCAGGCACACCCCGCCCGCTTTCTTTGTTGACAAAATTGTGTAATGCCTTAAAATATGTAAAGATGTCATTGAGTCATAATTTATTAACGTCTTAATGGTGATGCTGGCTCTTGTTCACCTTCTTGATTTTAATTAAACAAATTAAAGTTTTCTTTTGTCAGTAAAGGCGGTTGGGAGGTTAAAAACGTAATTTTTTTCTGTGAATAGATGTAAAAGTTGGCAAAAAAACTTCACAAGAAGAGAACGTTCTTGAGAAGTTATCTGCAGTTCAGAAAAATCATTAAAAATGGCAACGGTTAAATGAAAAGGGATCGGGAAGAGTGAAGAAAGCGGAATAATCAGTGAGTGGAGAAATTAAATTTCCACCCTGTTAGAAGCAGAAAAAGGGCGCTTCTTGCAAAAAGAACAAGCAGAAAAGAAGCTAAATTTTATTTACAATTTCGCATGACTAGTTCCTGCTGCAATTGAAGTCTCTCAAGATCCATTAAACATTCATCAATTTTCCCCTTCTTTATGCGGGTAGTGAAATCTCTTTTCATTCTGAATAATTAAAGACTTTTCTGCTTCTCTTCTGTTCAAACCTTCTTCCATTCATCTCGCTTTCAGGGATGCTAATTTTCCCATGTTCAGCGTGTGCTGCTAATTATTGATGATAATCTGCTGCTTCCAAGGCTTTGGTAGACCCTGTCAATATCGAAAGAAGGAATTTAAGGATTTTGCGTAGGAAAAATGGTAAAAATAAGTGAGTAGAAAAGATATTTAATTAGTTTAATGAATGTTTTCTTTGAAACATTCTTAAATATTTTCTGTGATCTCTGTATTGGGGTATTCTTCAAATGATGTGACTTGGAAGTCTTCAAATTTGTCTTTTATTTACAATCTACAATGCATGGTGCTTTTTTAAGTCTTCTAATTTCTCTTAGGCTTAAAATCTACAAATAGGTTGTTAAATTCGGTGTAAAAGTCTTCATATATCTCGATTCAAAGTTACAATGCTTGCCGTGTTTTCTAAGTTATATTCTTTTTTTCATTACAGCAGCTTCACTTAGATCCCTTTGTAATTTTTATTTCCATTCAAAACGTCTTCAGCCAAAGGCTTTTCCAGTTGAATCCCCTTTCAAGCTTCATTTGTCTCTCAAGCGCATCATTGCTACGTCAACATTTTCTCTGCAAATCATTGAGATTATAGCAAACAAAGCACGACGCATGCACTCGAGTCAGCACAAAGTACGAAGGAAGCCTCTTGTAAAATTAATCAATGGCTTTTCATCATCGAGAGTGAGCTGGTGTGCTGCTTTCCAATGAATAACGAATTTATTCACCGAGAGTAAAAATGTTTTCTTTTCCCGGTTTTGAATGGAAAAAGCTGATGAGTGAAGGTACGAAATGTCAACAAAGCCACTTATTTACTCAAATACTCAGGCTTTCATTCCGGGGGGTTGAATACGAAAATAAACCCTTCAACGGCTTTCAGTCTTTTTTTTCACTCGCACCGACAACAAAACATTAATGTACTCTTGTTGCCACCACAACGTTTCTATCGTTCAACGTGAAACACTTGAACAAGATTCTTGAAATGAAGCGACTTTTTAATGAAACATCAGGTTCAAGTTCGGATCTTTGTTGTTGAACGTGATTTACTTGGATTAAGGTTGTCGAGGTTTGGATTTCATGAAATCACCAGGATCGATTGTCAACAAAAAGAGAAAATTGCAGGAAAATTGCATGTTTGTACATACAAAGCCATTCAAATGTTTCAATCTAGCCGACGACAAACTTTTCTCATCACAAAAACATGAACCTCACATTAGAAAAATACTCAAATCAGCTTATAAATGTCAAAATAAATTTTGTGTGGTTGTGGCAAACTCAATGAAGGAATTAATACTTTCTATTCATCGCTTTAGATTCCATCATGGTAAAGTCAGATAGACCAAGAAAGGGTTGCAGAGTCGTTGAAGTTATGCCTCAAATTTTTTAATTAAAAACGAAATTAATTTTGAAAACTCTCCGTCTAACAGCAAAACACTTAAACATCTCTTTTAAACTCGTAAACTCCCTAAAAAACCCTTAATGCCAGTTCGAATTAGGCGAATATTTTCTGGCACATCAGCAGAAACACTCGTCGAGGGAAAACTTTATGACATGAACGAGCTTGTTGTTTTCTTTTGGGAGAAAATATTAGAAAGTTCTATTGCGTGTCTTGAGTCTCCTAAAAAATTAAGAAAATATTTCTGAATGTCGGGGAGAGACGAAGAATTATTTCCGCAACCCTTTTCCCATGAGAGAGTTTTAATGTCGGCTTTGCTATTGGAAAAGGCTTAGACAAAATATTTTAATTATCCAGTTTATTAAATATATAAATTAATTTCAAAACATTTTCATGGAACAGAAAACACAAGTTTCAGTGATGTAAGTTTACATTTATTAAGCATAGCCTTGGCATTTTAATGGGGGAGGTTAACATCATGTTTTGTGTCAGCATAAAAGCCGATCATAATTTTTAGTGGAGTTGTAGAGTGCTTCAAAAGGAACGTTATATTGATTCTGGTTTATTGCGTTTTGATGTAGTTTACAATCTGAAACTAAAAGCAAGGAAACTAAAATATTTATTTGAGCAGTGTTTTCATTTCAATTTTAATTCCAAAATATTTCTTAGTGTTTGAATTTTGAACACATAATTTACGTCCAACATTGCAAATAGCTGGACACAAAAAGACACTAAAAGAATTTTAAAATTTAAATATTAAAATAACGACTCGGTTTTCGGCAATTTATTGCAGTTGAAAATCAAAGTTTGTGCAGCAAACATGACAAATATTCTAAATCAGCATAGTTAAATGCCATTTTAACATATATATTGTGAGAACTAAATTAGAAACAAATTTAATCAAATAAAATTAAAAAAACATTTATTTTATCGTGTCAAGTTTAATAAAGTTTAGTCAAAAGTGTTCACAGTAAATAGGCTTTAGAGTAGAATTGCCTTAGACGCGAATTAAAACATTTCATTCTTCAGTCAATAGATTTAAAAGTTTTCAGAATTCAATTGATTCATCTCTTACCTGACATAGCATCAGGACTTCCCCAATGTGACTGATACTTTTCAATTAAATTGTCAAAGTAAACAGTTCTGCACATAACGAACACCATATTTGCATAATTATTTCTAACCACAGCTCATTATAAAAGCAAATTTGTGCATTTTCGGTTCAAAATTTGAATATTGGCCATGAAAAAAAAATTACAGCAAACATAAACACGAAGTCGGGTTTGCTGATTAAATTTGAAACCTTTGGCTTTGTCGCTTTTCAGACTCTGCTGGTTTAAAGTCTTTGGAATTGTTTTTCAAAATAACAGCCGAAGGCAATTACATGAGAGCGACGGTTGACGAAATGAAAGAGTTTATTTGTAAGGAAGAGAGAAAGGTACAAACACGATTAAGTTAATTATAACTTTGTTGCTCGTCGTCGCTAAAGCTCCGCTCAACGGTTAGATGTGGCAAGGCTGCAAGCAGAGCATTCGTGGTGAAGTTTGTTGAGGTAAATTTAACCACACAACATCATGAAACACATTTAAAAATGTGGATAGTTCAGCGAGCAGGAACAAAAAGCAAATATTTTATTTCAAATCACGATGCAGTGTACGTGGATGGCATTGGAAGAGATTTCGCTAGTGGATTTGTGCTGGAATTTCGGTTTTCGTGTTACTTTAGAAACATGAAATGTTTGAATTTATAAAATCTTCTGATTTGAGGTTAGATTTGAAGAAGACAAATTTAGGTTAGAATCTCTGTTTCTTTGATATTTTTTTTAAAAGGTGAGTATTTTACGATATGAAATAGCTTTTCTGAAAATGTTGATTATATTTGCAGTCTTTCATCAAAATTGCTTCCAGATTTGCACGAAACACTCCAGAAATGTCTTCAAAATGAATTTTCTGTGCAAAGAAATTATTTTTTTATGCAAAACCTGAATCTCCTTAAAACTCGCATTACTCAACGATCCTTAAATGAAGATTTCGTTTTATTAAAAATTTTGTTATTCAACATTTTGTGACGACAAGATATTCCTGAAATTTACATTTATCTCGTATCAGCCTAAATTTTTCCGTATCTCATCTCTCGCTCTTGACATGGAAACGTAAAAAATGTATTCATTCGCGTTTAAGCGTAGAACACAAGAAGGAAAGAAAATTGCTTTCATAAAATAATCATACAATTATAGTCAAAATGCCTCGTATGCGAATAAATAACGTAATCATAAAATGGTGAAGATTTGAGGGGACGGCACGATGAGAGTCGGGGGAACGAATATTAAATCCGCATATGTAATGGAAGTTTCTTTTATGAGTTTTTTCCTGCACGAAAACTTTTCAAAGCAAATCGGAAATGATTTCGCTAAATTCTCCATTTTCTCTTTATTGAATTTCCATGTAACTCTGTGCATCACGTTTCTTAATTGCATCTTCTATTGTGTAATTTTCCGGAAAAACTCCTTTTCGCACCTGAATCATAAACGCCGTGAAAATTGCCATTTTTACATGAAAAATTCATTTTTATTTCACCCTCATCTTGCGATAAAAGTAGGGAGAAAAAAAAACTCAGTAGATATCTCTCTTAAAAATGTGCATACTTTATTTATGAATTTATGATTTCAACTGTGTTTAATCTTTCATACATTGCAAAGTTCATTCATTCACCTTCACGAGAAGCTAGCTACTTGGTGGGAGTAGGTACTTAACTTAACGTCATACTTTTGTTGGAACATTAAGAGTGATGTGACGTTGAAGATAACGTGGGCAGTTACAACCTGTCTCAGGAAATGTTTTTGATATGATAAAAAATAGAAAAGTTATGGAAAATGTAACTCTTATAGATTTGTGTGTGATTGCAAGACTTGCGATTTGTTTTTATCCAATCAAAAAATTTCAAAAAATGATCTTAACAACCTTACTGAAGTGATAATCTTGTAATCTCTTATTCCAAATCTCTCCCAACGTTCCGAATTATCCCCAGACTCTTCTAATTTTTCATTTTTCTTTCTTTTCGAATGGCATAAATGAAAACGAAAAGCTTTGTTGAAGAGTGAAATTTTAATGGCTTCTCGTACTAAAATTCGCTTTTGCAATTTGCATTGAAAGAACGCATGTAACACGTTCTATAAAAGCATTCGTAGGAAAAAATAGAAACGTCGAGTGGATGGAAAAGCGAGAATGAAAACTTTTTTATGATTTCTCATAACATTTTAGGGGATTTACACGAGCTATCGTTTTCATCCAGGGGATTTTTGCAGAAGTTGTTGAATTTTTGGAATTGTTTCAGAAAATTTACAACAAAGTAGAGCTAGAAAATGTCATTTGTTTCAAAAGCATTATGTATGATAGCTTTTATATCTTTTCGCTTACTTTGTGCTGCTAAAGAACTGGAAAATTTATGTGGAAACAAAAGCAGCTGCATCGCATCTTATTTGAAGTTTTTACTGCCGCCTTGAGTCGAAGGTTCGCTCCGAATTTTCTTGTGTAAACATTGCTCAGGTAACAGTCGAATGAACACAGCACAGCTTGCTACAGTTTCGATTCACAATGAAGACTTTAACAAGTGCATAAATTTACGTTTTATGGCTTGAGAGAAAAAAACGAGATAAATTGGCAAGAATGTTAGTGGCGAAATGGAAAATTGTTTGGGGTGGATTGTTAATTGTGTAACTCATTTCAAAAGATTCATAAGATCTCATTTTTAACGGAATTTTCGAAACAATCAAAACATTTTCAGTGTTTTTTGATTTAACCACGAAAACTTCATAAGTTTCCAGAACAAGCCTAATCAATCAATCAACCAACCAACAAAAACAAAAAACAAGTAATAGATACAATACTACACATAGCTGTCAGCATCTGACGTCGTCTGCGCTTTCACCCCAAAAGATCAACACAAGAACGGATCAGAAAGTCTGATCAGAGTAAAAGCAAGTGTGAAGAATGAACGAAAACCTAATTATAGTTCTGCTCCGACTTGCACTATTTTTAATTTAATTTCAACTAATTAGCCAGTCCTAGAGATGAAAAAAAACTTTTCTCTTTCGAACTTTTTGCTATATTGCCTTGTTCACAAATCCAATTTCCATAATTAATTTGGAGAAAAACATTTTATTGTGAAAAATAACAAGGAAGACGACACAACTGGGGCTTTCCATTCTAATTAAGTGGCGGAAAATAATTCGAAATTAATTGGCGACACAACGGAAAATTAAAAAGTTTGGCGACGATTTTTAATCAATGCTTCCTTGAATTTTATTTATGGTCGTCTACATCGAACGACGACGAAAAATTTGGCGTGGCTTTGATGCAACTCTCTTCAACTTTGGTTGCATGTATTTGTAATTCCCCATTTGCATGGCACGCACCTTGCTAACCATCTTCCCACAGTGCACCTGCATGATTGCACTTTCAACTTCCCTCTTGATTTTGATGTGCTTGAAGCCAAGTTTCTTGTGACGATTGAGAAAATCCAATTCCGTCGGTGCAACGTCATCCAGCGTAGAAATTGACAGTGTTTTAAAATCACCAGCCCCGCCAGTGTCGATGTGCAAGTCTGAACTAACTCGCCCAGAATGATTGATGATGGAAAGCGATAGCGACGAGACAGAACATGTTGAATCATCATTTATCTCTTGCACTTTATGATGTTGCTGTGGTTGCTTCAAATCATGTTTTTGACGCTCTTCATTTATCATGCTGTCGATGGTGTAACGAAGGTATCCAGCTTCTCTCCAGCTGACACCAGGTGAGATCTGATGTAAAAAGTCTTTGTCAGGTGTCTCGACGGTCTTCATTGAAAGTTGCTGCAAAATATCCAAGCACTCTTGAAGTTCATCCTTGACATTTTTCGTTTCGTTGATGGCAGCGTCTAGAAATTGGATTTCATCGCTCAGTGGAAGCGGATTGTCGTCAAAAATAATGGTTTCGTCGAAAAACATTGTTCGTCGATGGTTCTGTTGCACTTTAAGAGTTGAAGT
>JPYR01000077.1:10538-24453 GCA_000775305.1 Belgica antarctica | reverse complement strand
TTTTCCACCGCCGTAGAAAGCTGATTGGAGAGAACATTAACGTTTTTCCATGTGTCAAATTGTTAAATTGACGAATATGTTAAAAATGTGGGGATAGAGAAGCCTGCCTTGGGGCACTCCAGCCGGTATGGGAAATGTTCCAGATCGAGAGTCGCCAATCTGTACAAAAGTTTTTCTGTCTAAGGAAAGACTGGACTTATTCGTTAACAAGCAACTTGTGGATCAAGCCATCGTGCCACACTGAATATCTCTACACTTTCGAGATCTAGCAGAACGATGCTGCGATTTTTTTATAGTTGAAGTAAACTTGATCAGTTATCCCTAGAATTTGGTGGACCGTAGAGTCGGCTTTTCGGAAGACGAATTGGAAAGGAGAGAAGATCTTTTTCTCGCTCTCAAACGTCGTCAGCTGGTCGAGCACGATTCTTTCATAGACCCATACACGGAAGTAGTGAAATGGGGTGGTAAGAAGTGGGGTCGGACGTGTTTTTGTCTTTTTTGTGGATCGGAAGGATCTTCGTTAGCTTCCACGAGTCGGGACAGTGAGAAGTTGCCAAGCATGAGTTTGAGATGTTAGTGAGACAAGCAACCCCAGATTTTGGGAGGCTTGTCAAGATTCTATTCGATATTGAGACGATTAATGAATCACCATCGGTGGCCTAGATGCTAGATCATTTATTATTTTGTAAAAAGGAGTATACAGAATATGAAATATGTGAAAAATGAAAAAATGCCGCTTGAGCATAATTCCGAAACGGCGAAAAAAAATTAAAATGCCGCTTTGGAATAATTCCTAAGCGGAACAAACATTTTCTTAACAAATTTTTTACTTTTATTTTTTTATTCCAGCACGTTCCACGCCGAATCGGCATTGGTACGTCGACTTTTATCCGTGTCCAGGCTAGCATAAGATGTCTATGGCAATATGATCCCTCGAAAACTCAAAATCCATTCTGGTTTGAAGGTTCGTCGCCTGTTCATCTGTTCCGTAAATTACATGGTAGGCATGAACGACATCACAGCTGCTTTCTGAGACCGCATCGAATGTTTGTCTTTTGGAGATTGGCTTCAAAGCTGAGGAAAACTTTCAGAAAATTGTGGAAAACTTTAAATCGATCCCCGCTCTGAGAATCGGAATCAACGACCTTCCTGAATCGGAAGATTTCTATGACGACTTAAAAGTCAACGAGAAACTAACTGATCTGGTCTTATATGGCTTCAAAAGCTATCACTACCGAAAGGCTTGTTCAAGCTGTTCCCAAACATCCAGAACCTCAGTTTAAATCCGATCAGCAGAACCGGAACACCTAGAGATCATTAAAACTAAGCAAGGTCCTTAAAATCGCTGCATGTCGTTGAAAAACGTTTTAAGGCAACGAAAAGTGCCGGAAAATTGTCCGAGACTTGAAAATCAACGGACTGAACGTTATTCATTCGGACGATCAAAACCAGTTTTGTGAATTCTACTCTTTGGTTGGTGTCTTCTTCTTTAAAGGCTCAACTTAACTACAGAAACATCTTGAATATTCATTGATTAGACAACTGTGACAAGGTGTTTAAAAAAAACGAATTTCCAGTTTTGAATTGCATTTAAGTTTTTTTGAATAAATCAATCGGTCAACTTAGAAACATTTTCTTTTCAAAACCTGTTAAAGTTACAAATAATTTCATAGACTTTCAAGATTTCCCAAAGAAGGACCTCACCTGTACTTTCGAGGTGTTTGCACAGGAAAGCTTTGTCAATAGGATACCGGTCGAAACTGATGCAGCAAATATTCAGCAAAGTTTCCAATTGGATTAAACTCAAAACAAGCGAAGGTGGCATTTCGAATTTTATCATTTTCCACTCCAGCAATCGAAAGAAATCTCAGCTGAAATGGCACAGAAACGCACAAGTGCTGACAGTCCATCAAAAGGTGAATATTTTTGCGGCGTTCCTATTGCAGGAAGGTGAATTTCATAACTTTTTCAGGTAAACTGAATCCAAAGCTGTTCATCGTAGAGTCCAAAGACCACTCTAAACGTCTTCCATACGAAGTCGTCGAACATTTGTTTTTGTTCCTTGACGAAGACTCGATCAAGAAATGTTCGCTGTTGAACAAACGGTTCAGTGAGATCATCGCAGGGTCCAGAAAGTTGATGAAGAGTTTTACTTTATTTGTAAACGTCAGGGGTCAAAAAAGATTCAGAGACATCGGAACAATTAAGCGCAGGCACACAAAAGTAAAAATTGACAACATTAACTTCGATGAACCTGAGATCATCGAGAAAGCGTTGCGAGAGATCGGAAAAAACATCGCCGAGGCACACATCCGGTGCCACGTCTCGCCGAGCCACGGCAAGTTCTTGCATTTCTTCCCCAATATTGTGAAGTTGGAGTTCGACGGATACTTGAACGTTGATCAACCAGTTGGCCCAACGACACTTCCCAAATTGAAGGATTTGAGATTAGCTAAAAGCGAGAACGTGAGTTGGTTTCTTGAATCCATTGCATTGTCCAAACTTTTATCTCCGTAGCTGCACTTGTTCGCAAACGTGAAAAACCTCGATCAGCTTCGCGTCACGATTGATGAAAGCAACTTCCACGACCTCAACCAGCTGTTAGCAAATCAATCAACCTTGGACTTGCTTGCGCTGAAAATAAATCAACTACCGATCAACCCTCGATTGTCGCTAGCTCGCGACTTCAAAGTCCGTCGTCTGTTCATCGAGTCGCACGCTGGACACGACAAGTCGAAAGAAGTGACAATTTTTGCTTCACTTTTCCGTGACCACATCGAATGCTTGTCACTCGAACTTGCCAACATTTTCAATCACACCTCGGTCTTCAAGAGAATCTTGGATAATTTTAGCATGGTTAGCGCGTTGAGATGCGATATCGACGAGTTCCCCGACTTTGAAGACTTTTACAGAACCGGAAAAATCAACTCGAACCTAACAGATCTGGTTTTGTTAAGTTTTGATGGATGCTTTTTTGACAACGCCTTTGGCTTGATCCGCTTGTTTGAAATCTTCCCGAAAATGGAGAGCCTCACAATTCCCTTTTCGCATCGGACCAAAGGCGGCGTATTACGTGAAGACGAACTACAGTTGACCGAAAAGTTCGACAAACTTAGACATCTGACGATCGCAGCTGAAAGGGCTTCTGCTATTGCGACTCCAATGCCAATGCTGAGTAAAATGACGGCTTTGTACATTGAATATCTGGATTGTTTCGTGCCTTGGGACGAGTTTGAACAGAATTTTCCTAACTTGAAGGAAATTTCGATGACAAACGTGGAGTCAAAGCTTGATTTAAAGTTTTTCCTCGATTCTCAACCGAAATTGACTACTCTGAAGCTCGGCAGCGATTTCTGTCTGACTGTGGAACACTTGGAAGTCTTCAAAAAGCACGGAGGGAGTCTGCGAACGCTGCATGTTAGTCACTGGGATGATGACATTAGCTTGGCAGGTGCCCTCGTCGCCTTGCATATTACCGGACTCAATGTCTACGTGGCTGAGACTCCTGAAAACAACTTCACACATGAGTTTTCCCATCGCAACGTGTTTAAAATTTGAAGATTAATGAACGATCAATAAAAAACGATAACTTTCCTAATGATTTTAACGAACATTCCTAACGATTTCTTCCAAAAACTTAAAGTGTTGCAATATTGAAAATGTAATTTATGAATAAAAATACTTGACAAAACTTTTAAACTTTTAGAAATCGGTCTTTCAAACGTCATCTGATATAACATTGCTTCATGTAAGGACAAATTGATTAATTTTTATTGGGCTTGACTTTCATGTAAAGAGTTTTGACTACTGAAACATTGAGAATCATTCTTTGAGAACTTTTAAAAAAAGCATAAAATAAAACTTTTTTTAACCTTTCGATATTGTTTTTGTTTGAAGATCAAAGGCTTGACTGTTTGAAACCTCTCAATTCGACGTTTTGATTAGTTTTAAGAGTCAAATTGACTATATTTGCTATACTTGAGCCCTTCGAGAAAAAGTTATGACAGTTTTTGCTTTCAGGTAAAAAGATTTTTAAACATTTTCGCATCTTTAGAAAAAGTTTTCAAGTCGCTAGGATTTTTAAGTTGAAGACAACTTGTTTTTAGTTTTGACAAACGCTGCATTTTATTAAAACCTCACAACAAAGTATTTTTTCTCGCTGGATTAGGTTAAACAAAAAGTTTTGTCACTTAAAGATTTTAAGATTTTTTAAACTTCCGAAATCGTGGAAAATGTCAATCAATCGTTCAACTTCCGAGTCAGCATCTTCTATTGAATATATTAACAGTAAATATACTAGAAGGTTTCTGAAAAATTAAAATTTAAACATCAATTTCTTTTTAGATAAACTCCAACTGTCCAAGATGTGCATCGATAGTCCAGCCGAAGGATCTCCATTGAAGCGTCTTCCATACGAAGTGATTGAACATCTTTTCACTTTTCTTGACAAGGCTTCACTCGAAAATTGTACGTTGATAAACAAACGGTCAAATGAGATCATCGAAAGCTCGTTAGAACTGGGGAAAAAGTTTACACTTCACATTTCCATAGAAAAAGCAAGTGATATGAGAAGCCTTGCAAACCTGAAGCGGCGATACACTAAAATAAAAATCAGCACTTTGTTTAGAAAGGAAGCAAAGTTCATGGAAGAAGTGCTGCGGAAAGTTGGGCCGAGAATCAGATCGGCGTTCATCCATTGCTACGTGTCGTCAAGTCACAGCCAGTTTCTGGATTACTTCCCGAACATAGAGACATTGTATGTCGATGGATATTTGAACGTTGACGAACCCACTCCATCGATGCTGGCTAAGTTGAAGAATTTAACTTTGACAAACAGAGAAAATGTAAGTTGAGCTTATGTATCCAGTTCGTTGTATTAACTTCTCGTTCAACAGCTTAGCCTCTTTGTGAACATGGGGAACCTGAGCCAACTTCGCGTCGTCAGCAATGAGAGCACTTTTCAACACTTGACTCAGATTTTGCAGAATCAATCGTCTTTGGACTTGCTGGAAATTAAATTTGACAGCAATCTGCAGGATCCAAAATTGTCTCTGCCTAGCGAGTTTAAAGTTCGCCGTCTGTTCATCGAATCACGTCTAGAACAATCAAGAAATGTCATGGACTTCATGTTTAATTTCCGAGACTGTGGCGTTGAAGTGCTGTCTTTTGAAGGTTCAAGCGGTTTTGGCGATGATCGCGATTTCCGAGAAATATTGGAAAATTTCAGCACGATCACCGCTCTGAAAATTGGTTTCCGAAATCTTCCCGAATGTAAAAGATTTTATGAGGCCGCAAAAATCAACACAAACCTGACGGATCTGGTTTTGTACCGTTCGGATGATGGGCGTTTAAAAAATGTTACTGGTTTGCTTGGATTATTCGAGATCTTCCCGAATATTCAAAATCTCACGGTTCCCTACCAATTTTTATCGGAACAGCTGACAGACAGAGATCTGAAACTATTGAACAAGAAATTTGAACAGCTGAAAAGTTTGACGACATCAGTTGACAGCTCGAGATCCATTTTCCCTCAAATGCCAAAGCTGAAGAGCTGGACAGCTTTGTACATCGAAAACTTGGACTGTATGATCGCCACATTCCCCAATCTGAGAGAACTGTCAGTAAGTAAGCTCGGAGGAAAATTCGACTTCAAATTGGCTTTTAAATTCTGCCCCAAACTTGAAACTTTGAGGCTTGGCAATGCATTCACTTTGATCTTAGAACACTTGAAGATCATCAAAGAAAAGGGGAAAAATCTCAAATCGTTGAGTGTGACGAAATGGCGTGGCAGGAAAAGCTTAGTTCAAGCTCTCATCGACTTGGAAATCACTGGAATTGAAGTGAATGTCGTTAAGAACAACTTCTTGCTCGTTGAAGCAATTTCTCAACGGGGTGTATTCAAATTGGAATGAGTTTTGTCGAGGAAACTTTTTATTGCAATAAATAAAGTCTTTCTTTATCAATCTCTTCTGTTAGTTTTCAACATCTGGCCTGTTTTTTGTAGTATTCGATCAGTTTGTCTTTTTCCCCGACGGTTTGAGTCATTACATTAAGTTTGGTTGACACCAGAGGTTGAATTTAGACTTTAGACTTTAGCTTTAGACTTTAGGTATTTTTGGCGTTTTCCAGCTATAGCTTTAGCTTTAGAGTTTTTTCAAGGACCAGCTATAGCTTTAGCTTTAGAGTTTTTTCAAGGACCAGCTTTAGCTTTAGGGTTTTGAAAAACTTCAACTATAGACTTTAGCTCTAGAGTGTGTCCGAAAAACTCTAAAGCAAACCCTAAAGTTAACAATTTTTTTCCCTCCAAAAATCTAAAAAAAGTCTAAATTCAACCTCTGGTTGACACTTCCAATATTTCTCTGTCTCTGTGGTCGAGTTGGCTCCTGAAGTAAGCAAATGTATTGTTCATCAAACTGTTTTGATTTTCACACAATTCCTTCATAGCACGAACAGATTCGGCGTGCAATTTAGCGGTATTGGTTCTTTCGCGTTCCATCGCTAACTGCGTCAGCTTTTTAGCCTCAAGCTGTTTCGTGAGACTGGCGATAACCTTTGCATCTTCACCGATAGAAACGATTTTTATATGAATAGCTTCCAGAGCATTTGTTTGCTGTTGTTGCGATTGAGTAAGTGCCTGAAATTTGCTTTCCGATAACTTCGTGAGAGTTCTCGTGGAACAAAATCCACAATTCTTCTGCACTGCTTCAGGCAATTTCACAATACTTTGCTTTGAAAGAAAGTCCACTCCAATGCATTTGTTGTTCAGCAAGTGAACTTGTTCAAGGTTTTTGAGTCCATAGAAAACGAAAGGATCAATCGATGATATTTTGTTGTTTTCTTCAATAAAAGTTGTCAAACATTGCGGTCACATTTCAAGCCTAGTGTTTCATTTAACCTAAACGTAAAACTTCTAACGAGACGAGACCTTCAAATGTGTCGTCACTGTTAGTCTCTTCTTCAATTTTATTGTCACTTAAATCGAGACTTTCTTGCACCCCATCAGGCACGCCAAAACAAATGCAAAACTGGAAAAACAAAACCTAAAGTTTTTGAGATGTTTATACTTTGTTCAAACCTTTTCATTGTCGTTGTTTCGCTGCCCGTTGCCAATTCTGAACTAATATTTATTTAAATAAATAAAGGTTTTTCATTTAATAGGGGACTTTAATCAAGAGTTGACCTTGCAAAACTTTCTTGTCAAATTTTCGCTGATAGCGGATGGAAATAAAAATTAAATGATTAAAAAATGTTTAATTTTTTTTTAAAAAAATGTTTAAAAAATGAAAAATTTCCTTCGTTCTACTGCTGCGCTCAAGCATTTCCAGCCTTGAATTCCCAAAACTCAAGCATGTATGCATGTGCATATTAAATTGCGAAATATCCCAAAACCTTCGACGATCACTCGAATAAATATTTTCTAAAATTTGATCCTTTTGTGAAGTTTTGAAAAGCGAGCGATCGAGAATTTCAAAAATTCGAAAACTTTTTATTCAGCATTCTTATAAGAGTTAAACAAAAAAAAATATTTTTCAGAATTTCAGCTGTATTTTTTTTAAATACACGAAATAGCCCGAAAAATGTCGCACAATTGGCCGCGAATTCTTGGTCAACCTAAAGAAGGTAAAAACTACCACACAAGTATGAAAGCTTGGTTATTAATTAGTTTGAACCAGTTTTTTTAGGCGAACCCAGTACAAGTCGGTTGATAAAACATTTTGTTGATAATTCACCCTTCAAGCGACTTCCTTTCGAGGTCATGGAACACTTATTCAGTTTTCTAAGCAAAAACGACCTCAAGGAAGTAGAGCTGGTGAACAAGCATTTCAGTGGAGTCGTCGTCAACTCTCTGAAGCTGACCATTCACCTGACGCTCCACATCGACGGTTTCAACGCTTACGACCTCATAGACATCAGGCGTAAATACAAGAAGCTCAACTTCACACGAGTAGATCGTGACTGGTTCAAACGCGTGGAACCAGTTCTGAGCAAGATCGGCCAGCACGTCACAAAAGTTACAAAGTTCACCATGACAGACTGGAACTACCGGACGCATTGCAACCCGGTGCTGAAGCATTTCCCAAACCTCGAAGAGCTGGCTGTCGCTGGCTATCTGTTCGATGAACAGCCTTCAATGTTCGCCAAGTTGAAAGATCTCCGACTTTTCAACGTCGCACACAAAGTAAGGAAATACTTTCGAAGAAGCACAAAAATGTTCATCTTTTGTATCCAACAGGATGGATTGTTCTGCAATGTAAAGAACTTGAAGCGGCTGCAAATTCACTGTCGCAGTGATACTTGGGACCATGTGATTGAGACGCTGAAGAGTCTGAAAGCAGTTGAGTTGTTAATTTTAGATGTCAAAACTGGACCAGGAATTTTCGGAGATCCGCTGCTTGAAAATCTTCGGCCTGACTTGAGAGTTCGTCGGCTGTTTATCAGCTCCGAAGTATCCACTGACTTTTTGCATGGTGTAGCTATGCTGTTTGGTCATCGCGTTTTAGGAAGCCTGTCCTTAGACGGAGACAGCTGGAACTGCTATGAAAAGTTCGGCAGACTTTTGGATAACTTCAGCTCAGTTACCGCGCTTCGAATTCATTGCTTAGGAATCCCAAACTACGAGACCTTCTATCGAACCGCCACGGTCAACAGGCATCTCACCGACTTAGTTTTATTTGGGACACAAAGCAGTCACTTTGAGAACGTCACCGGGCTGCTTGGCTTGTTCAAAATCTTCCCGAACATCCAGAATCTCACTTTGCCTTTCACGACGACTGATCGACTACTCACACCCAAAGACATCGATCGCATCAATGAAAAATTAGATCAACTTAAGAGTTTGACTGTTGGTGTGTCGACACCAAGTAGCTTGAGTCATTTCATGCCTATTCTGCGCAACATGACGGCTTTGCACGTGTATTCCTTGGACTATTGGACCGACAATGGTTTTGAAGTAGTTGCAAAGTGTCCAAAGTTACAAATTCTTAACATTTTAAAAGATTCGCGACACAGCATTCATTTCGAAGATCTCATCGATACCTTCTCGAATCTGAAAACTTTGATTTATTCACAAGGACTTGAAGTGCAGCACTTGAAGATAATTATGGAAAAGGCAAAGAAACTTCAGACGTTCAAGACCAACAAAAGTTGCTGGGTGCACGACGAGCACATGGAGTTAGCATTCAACTATCTGAGAGCTGCTGGCATCGATGTCGTTATATCCGAAGCTACAATTGACGAATTTTTCCGTTCACAGTTTTCTCAGCAAAGCATCTTTAAAGTTGATTAACCTGCAGTTGTCTTGTGAAAGTTTGATTTAAGAAAGTTTTTAATGCAATTGTTTATCTTTCAGTTCTTCCAATAAAAAATTTCAGTAAAAAAAATTTCTTTCTGTTTGGTTTAAGAAATAAATTTATGATTGAAAATGACAGTTGAAGGTTCTCGCTGGGTTATCGATGACAGACATTTCCGTCTTCAATTATTCGGTGTGATTTAAAATTATTTCGTAGTTCAGTCTTTCAATTTTTTTCAAAAAACTGCACCTAATGCATTTAACTGACAAAAAACTTGCAAGTTCTGAGAGAATGTCAAATTTTTTAAACTGAACACAGTTTTCCTAAATCGACGGACATCTTGTTTCTCAGCATTCCAACTGGATTGAAGCATAAACCGCATTGTGAATATTCTGTGGAATTTAATCTTTTTGTCACTTACGCAACTAAAACTGTTGCTTAACATGTCGTTGAGTGATTCGCAAGTCGCTGGTCCATCGACAGGTAATAAAGTTTAATAAATCTTAACAGCTGAAAAAAAATTCAATAAAAATTCCTTTCAGCACGATCAATTTTTTCGATGCGCCCTCCAATCGAAATCTGGGATTACGTTTTAAGATTCCTTGATGATGAAGCCATCGAGCAACTTAGGTTTGTTGATGTATACTTTAATGAAGTCGTTCGGACAGCCTCGAAGCGCCGCTTACTCTTAATCGATGGGGGAAATATCAAAAGCATCATTCATAATCTTGAGCGAGCTTACTCAAAAGTCTTCATAAGAAAAATCGATGTTGAAGACTTTGGCATCTTACACGAAATCTTGCTAAAAATCGGTGGAAACGTCACACACTTCAAGTTCGATCAGATGATGTGGCAATTCCGACCCCATTGTGGTACAAAGCTGACTTACTTCCCAAAGCTTGAAAGACTAGACGTTCACGACTGCTTGGTTGACGAAGTCCCTTTCGAACCAGAAATGTTCCCGAAGTTGAAGGATCTTCGACTTTACACATCAATTTCGGGGAAAAAATTTGTGGGAGAGTGTTTAGCTCAGAAGCAATTGTTTGGAAAGATTAAAAACTTAGATCGGCTCTACTTGAGCAGTCACTCAGAAACATGGAATGAAGCTGTTAAAGTCATGAACAACCAGAAGTCATTGGAAGTTTTGTCAATTGATGTCAGACAGTTCGAACACGACTTTGTCATTTCAAACGCTCCAAACGTTAAGGTTCGTCGTCTGTACGTTCGAGGTGGAAATTCGGTCGGAAACGCGACTGTGGTTGCATTGTTTTTCCAAAATCAAGGTGTGGAATGCTTGTCGATTGAAGGGTTTACTGGAAATAGCAAAGGCTTAGACAACTGTGGGGCATTACTCTCGAACAGTTTCAGCACGATCACTGCGCTTAGCATGAGTTGTCACGAACGCAGTCTGATGCGCGGTACGGTCAACCCTAACGTAACTGATTTTGCCGTGCACCAGATGAACGACAGAGGTCTCAATGATTTAAAAAGTATCAATCATTTGTTCGAGGTCTTCCCGAACATGCGAAATCTTTCACTACCCTGTGCGCAAAACTTTTATAATCACCATCCGCCTCCACTAACAGAAGAAGAAATCGAAATGTTGCAAACGAATCTCGACCAGCTGGATAGCTTTAACATTGCCATACAAAATCAAACGGTGTTTGAAAAGATTTCCTTTTTTTACAAGTTTCTTACGGGTTTGCACATGTATTCAATGCTTTTACATAGGGACTGGCCCCAACTAGCATTAAATTGCCCGAAATTGCGAGAACTGCACATTTCAAATGTTTTTGGACGCACAACAGATTCACGGTTTGAGCTTATCGCTGAAAACTTCACCAACTTGACGACGTTGATTTATACTCGTTGTTTAACTGTTCGCCACTTGGAGATAATCAGAGACAAGGCAAAAAACCTGGAAACCTTCAAAACGCTGCTGCGAAAGAATGAAGGGTTCGAAGAAGAAAATCTTTCGGAACAGTTCACATTAATGAAACAACATGGAATCAAAGTTGAACTCATTGACACGTATTTCGAGGAAGTCTTTCATTCTGAGCATGCCAATCGCGGTCCATTGAGAAAGATTTACTAGACGACTGACTTTAATTTAGTTAAAATGTATTAGGTTTTAAGATTAGGTTCAAATAAAAGCTTAAAATATTAGATTCTTTGTGTTTTTCCTTAATATTTCTTTCATTAGGCATTAGGAGACATCTTGCACGATATGAGATTGATGATATGCATAGGGAGAAAAAATGTAAAACTTAAAATGTCTAATACTGAATGTGCCGTAATGTCTCAACTTGAAACTTTCAAGCAAGAATAAACTATATCTAACGAGATACAGCATGTCGAAAAAACCCATCTGGGTATAATACCCGTAACAGTGTCGAAAATTCAAAATCCTGTGTAGTCAACCCCAAGTTTTGGGACAAGGAAAATTGGCTGGGGATATTTTCGGTGGAAATCAATATTTTTGGGTTTCCATGATCTCCAGGTCTCCGGCATAGCGGAAAACGCCCAATCGCAAAAAAGCCACCCATTCATCCGTCGCAAAACTTGGGGTTGACCACACATGATTTTGAATTTTCGACAATGTCGACAAGTGCAGCCGTTAATTTTTATAGTGTCGACGTGGAAATTGTGTTTTGTTGTACCAAAACTAAGCCATATGAGTTGTCTTGGAATAGAGAAGTTTTTGCATCAACGGAAAAGTCTCAGACAAAGGAAACTCACACTCTAAATGATTCAAATCATGGAACGTAACGTTAAATCGAAAATGGTCGGACTGCAACATTTTCTGCATCTTCGATAACGTTCTCTTCCATGACTCGGTTCAAATATCAACTCGACAAAACGAGGTATAACCCTCCAAATTTGAAGTTTTACCAGCGAAATTCATTATAGTTCAAGCTTTCTAAATATTAGACATTTGTTCATGAATAAATTCTGTAATGTTCATGCGAATATAAATTTAACGGTCAAAACTTCAAATCGCTTGTGCGCCGTCTACGCTCGACACTTAACGTATTGTCTCTCCCCTCGTGCGCAAAAATCAAAATATTGAAACGGAATTGAACGCGATCAGGAATTTCGAAAGATTACTTAAAATCCTGTGCAGTGATAAATCGCAGAGTGACCGAATCAGAGAAACCGCAGAGTGACCGAAAAAGCTCAGAGTAAAGGCCGGAGAGTGACAATTCCGTGATGCGAAAATAAACAAACTGCAAATCATAACAAAAGAAGACTATGGATCTTCGCACAATCACCGATGACGACGAAGAAATCGATATAACAGAAGAGGCGCTATCATTTCACAGCGACGTGCGCGAAAACATTGTAAGTGGGGCTCGTGGGAGGCCGTGAAACTTCATTTTTTATCACAAAAGGCCAATTGGGTCACTGTTGACACTTTCGGATGCAGAAAAATCTCTTTCAAGTGTCGTGCTACTTACGAAATATTGATGTTGATTCACGGCTTGCTTGATTTATGGCGCATTCGTCCGCTTTTTCGATTACAATCTTGTGGCATTGAGACAGACAAGTGCGCCTCACTAATCAACGGCGAGTCTTATCTGAGTTTTTCGTGGATTGTGCCGTTAATGAGGCCAATCAAGTGCTGCACTGACGTGGTTTTAGGAATTTTCTCGAATGGATAAATTTTGAAGGTGCGGAAATTGAACAGAGATTGGGTTTTTCTAAAGTGACCTTGGAAATTCCAAGGGTTGCATTTGTCTGCACATTTTTACCTGGCTCTGGGTTGTTCGAAATGCATTCAAAGCGAATCAACCAACTAAGAACATCGAAAAACGACTCGGAAAAACCCGTTTTGTACACGAAACAGATCTCGCTGTTCGAAGTGCACGATGACGGTCCCGTTATCCAACGAGTGTTGATCGAGCGCATCGACGCGTGTTCACTCGCCTTTATTTCTGCAACAATGAAATTCTTTGTTTTCGACTGGCTTTCCAGTGACGCATTTACGAGATCTGTTTCAAAGGTCCGCCAGCTGATTAAAAGCGCTTTTTTGTAAGCACATCTGCAACAACAACTTCAAAAACGGTTTTTTCTTTGTAGATTTTTATTTTGCTGTTCCTGCTTCTATTGACTGGAAGTTACACGATAATCGAGCGGTTTCGGCGACGTGACCAGGACGATCTGTTCTCGTGCGAGGACGATGAACTGAAAGTGTATCGCATCAGCCTTCTCTTCTGTATTTTCTCCTTCGCCGTGGCCATTGGATCGTCGTTCTTGCTGCCACTGTCGATCATCAGCAACGAAGTCTTGCTCCACTACCCCACCAGCTACTACATAAAATGGCTCAACGACTCGCTCATCCAGGGCCTCTGGAATCACGTTTTCTTGTTCTCCAATCTGGCCATCTTCGTGCTGCTGCCTTTCGCGTATTTGTTGAGCGAGTCGTCGGGTTTCCTGGGACACAAGAAAGGCGTCATCTCGAGGATCTACGAGACATTGGTCGTCTTCGTGCTGCTCATCTTCGTCGTCATTGGACTGGTCTACGTGCTGTTGGCGGCGTTTTATCCTGAAAGACGAAGCTTTCTGTCAATGTTCAGTGAGTAGACAGATGCTTGTGCGTTGTAAAATGGAACCCGAAACGCAAA
>JPYR01000076.1:123552-170791 GCA_000775305.1 Belgica antarctica | reverse complement strand
TTTTTTTTGGGCGCATAAACTGGCAGGGTGACTTATGTGTGGGTGTTCATACGGGTCTTAAAATTTAATGGATTTTAATCTTTTATTGAAGTTCATAAAAAGAGAAAATGAAATTTGAAAGCATTAAACGGAATTGCATAATAAAAGTGAAGCTTCTTGTTTGGTCCTTGAAGCACCCTTCCCAGCCGTCCCCGGTATTTGGTATTTCTGAAAAGCTAATAAAGTTCTCGAGATATTTCCGTCGGCAACGAAACATAATTATTATGTGTCCCTGCAGTCTCATATTCATTTCCATTCAACAATCAACCGTCGAACAATAGTTTTTCGGTTGAGTCGGGACATTCCCGAGAACATCTCCCCGTGCGCTCATTAATTTGAAATTTGATTGTCTTTTTTCAACTGATTTCTCTCCAGCGACTCGTTCCGTTCCCTACTAAAACTATTGTCACCCTCTTTTGAGTTTGCAGCCCTCACTGTGATCATTGAGTAGCAGTTAAATAGTGTGACAAAACGGCACGAAGAAAGGAGAGAGCAGAAAAAGTGTTTGCAACGACGGCAAACAAACAGAAATCAACTTCGATGATTGCCACTTGCGACGAATTTACGGCCGAAGTGAAAATTATTTGTGTTGGATAGGTTGTTCACCGGAGCTTTAGTTTTTATTGGATTTCTTTCTATTTTCTCACGAATGGAATCAAGTGAAGGCAACTCTTGACGGCTCCCGTTGAGCCGTTAATTGGATTCTTGTGCTAATTTGCTACAAAGCTTGTTAAACCTTACAACCACCGCTTTCTTGATTGAATTTTTCTCCCTTTTGACTCCGCTTCTTGTTCACCGAGGGGAGAACTATTCGACAGTCAGCAATGAGTGGATGAAGTCACTTGAAGTTTGTCAGCAGTATCTATAACTAGCCAAAATACTGCTGGTTCTAAAGCTTAATAAAGATATTGCAGTATAATCTTTATGTTCTAACCACGGTGAAAAGCACTTTCAACATTTTTCTAAGCTGTAATAACTAGATTGACAAGAGATTGGCTTCGTTTCAAGGTTGAAACTTTGTAAGTTTGTTGAGAGACGTCACAAAAAAGTTTTCATACTAAGCGTCAAAAACAGCGTTTGAACTTCCTAAAACTAAGATTATAATTAACCAAACTGTTAATAATATTTCAAACTAACTGCACTGGCTGCTAAGAGACTGTGTTGACTTTTTGCTTTCTCAAATTTCCACAATGGAAACTACAATGAAGCTTATTATGTCGCTTCTGATTGTGATTTAGTGGACCTTAAGTGGCAATTAAAGAACTTCTCTCCCTACTGCTAGTAGTTTTAACTTCTTAGTTTTAATTAATTCTCTTAAGTATCCCAAATACTCTCGTTATTCACAAAAATTGCGTCTCTCGTCAAAGTAAGAGGAAAGTTCAGATTACAACTCTTCAATCGCTCAAAGGAAATTCCGGATGCAGACTTGAACGCAAAATGTAGATTGATTTGTTTTCGAGAACAGACGTTTGCAAAGCCAATTTGAGCGATGGAATGAAGTCTTTGAGCGATTTTAGAAATTAATACATTTGCAGGGTCGGAGGGTGGCTAGTTTGTTAAACATTGATCAACATTGTGAAATTGAATTCTTAATTATATTGAACCGTTAATAAAACAACTTCATTGTGGTTACTAAACAGAAACAGATTGTTAACAAGTTTATTTACAGCTCAAATGCTAACTCTGAGGTTATGTTAATTGAAGTAAAGCTTTCATTCGACGTTGAGTTAGATTACAGCTTACAAAACACTGAAGCTTATATCACAAAAAGTCTTGTTTAATTAAAAATCGTGATTGGAAATTTGATTTTGAGGTTATGTAGCTGCTTTTGATCTTCAGTTTCCCTTCCCATTCTGTTGGACATGTTCCTACAAATCAGCCTTTTGAAATGACATCGAATCGTTTCGAATTGTAAATTACATCTCAATTATTAGTTTTGAGGTTATGTTATCTAAAACAATGCATTCAGAAGCTAAGGCTTGTGTTTAAAGGTTATGTAACAACATTTAAGTTCATTTTGATCGTTTTAAACGGCCACAAGTCCTAAACAATCAAACTCAAACAGTTCGAACCATCAATTTGAGGTTATATTAAGAAAATAATCAAGTTCCACCAACTTAGTCACCCCAGCACTCTGGTAAATTACCATGCATGCATCCATTACGCAATCACCCTCTGAACCTCCATAATCCCATATTCATTACAGTCGGAAATCAATCATTTTGCTTATCTCAGATCAGTTTTTGCCATTCCCAGGGATACCCGAGTTTAAAGAGAGAAGAAACACATCAAATGGCAGTCAACGGCAATAATAGATGCGCAATGTCATTCACGTTGGCTGTGCGTGTGTTTGTGTGTCGAACATAGGCAAATATTTATGTATTTTAATTTAACAGAAATTTCACAACACAAGTCGTTATCGAAAGATGGAAATCTTGACCGAAGTTGAAATTGAGAACGTCGTTCGAGGCAATAAAGAAAAGCGGAGGGAGAGAGAAGTGTTTGAAAGGTTTACGATTATTACCCCCGTTGGCTTCCTGAAGACGTAACGATATGCATCTCTCCGCTTCAAGCCAGCACACTCGTGAAGGAACAGAGGGCAAAATTTTTCGTTTAATTGGAAAATTTTCTCATTGCTTTTTGTTTCTGAGGTTTTTCCTTGGAAAGGCGAAGGCGAGTCCGTGGCGCAGAAGAAGGGAAAATTAAAATGTGTAAAATGAGATGCTTCAGTAGCAAAGTCATTAAAGATAAAAGACGTTGATAAAAGGCAAATTATTATTGTACGTGAAGCTTGCCGAGGGTGTCACTTATGACTTGATTGAAGTTCAACTCGAAACTCATTGAGTTGAATGAGAGAATCGTAATCTCAGCTTAAAGTTTCATCACCGCACAAACCGCAGAGCAGTAAAAAAGAGAAAAAGGAAAAGGCAATTAATCAAAAGCCAATCTACGACATGCCATAAAGCCATAAATCCTTCGCCTCAACATAAAAGCCGTTCAAACTACATCGCCCCGAAGCCCCCGAAGAGAGAGTCGAGGCAAGCAGGCAGCCAGCAAAAAGAATAAAATTCCAAATAATTCAATCAAACATGAATGAGAAATGACACAAATTTGACGTGAACAGGGTGTTTGGAGTGCAGACTGGAGGGAAGGGTGCCCAGAGTAAACTAAATCAAATTTGAAAGCTCGAAGAAAAACTTCAAAAATTAAATTTTCCCATTTAAGTTATTTTTGATGTTATGCCGTCTTTCCAATGTTTTGTTTACCACTTTACCTTGATAGATAGATATTGTAACTGAAAGGCTTGTTTGGCCCCATCTGGCAAGCATTTAAACTTAAAACTACAACCTTGAAGAAGGAAATTTGTGGAAGCAATTTTTCATATCTTCAAATTTTGAGGTTATTTTCTCCCACCCCAAGGGTCACCCACAGTTAACCCCACCTTCCCAACACCCTGTCACTTAAATAAAGTGTTTTTCGCTTGACTTACATTTTGATAAGATGCAAAAGTGTAGTATAATCCAACAATAAAAGCGCTTTGTGGTTTTCACTTTGAAATTTGATATCATGACTCATCACACTTGTGGGGATCGAAAAAGGGGGGAGTATGGGTGGATCTCGTCAATGTTCCTTTTGTTTTGAATGGTGTTTCTTTTGTTAAGTTTATGAACCGCGCTAATCTCCACAAATTGCTTCACTCAGAGTGCGCTGCTTCGACGTCTTTCACTTGTCTTAATTAATTTAATTTTCTATCGAATCACTGTTTGATGATTTCACTTTCAGCTGGAATCTCTTCCATCCATTATTCTACAGCGTCTTTTGTTATGTCGATGAACATTCCATGGAAAATCTTTTCGCTTTGTTTTTCTCCTTTTATCGATGTTTCTGCCGATGAGATTTGCGGATGATGAAAAGAAGAAGGAAAGACACAAGTTAGATTGGTGAACATTAATGAAATGTGACATTCCATTGTCGTATGGATGAATTGAGGATGAATTTCAAGGGGAATTTCATGGAGAAAGATACATTAGGGCAGCGTAATCTCTTGCTAGCCCCTTAATTAATCAATTTTTGAGATTTTCATGTTGTAGGATTGCACAACTTCGTTGTTATAAATAGTTGGCAACAGTTACGCTTATTCTAGCCAGAAAGGCTGCAAAAACATTTTCGATAGATTTTATCAGCCAAAACGGCCGCTAAAGTGAATTTTTATATTGCCGAGTTGAGTTTCATGCTATGTTGAATTCTTGAACAGCAGAAACGAGGCGTGGTACAGCAAAAGGTACCTGAAGAAAACTTTCTTGTCCAAAACTACCAAAAAAGCCTGTCACTTTAGAAGTTTCCACTAGAAATTTACTTTTTAAATCTTTCATGAATTTTTTCACAACACCCAAGCTACATAAATACAGTTTTGGCTTGGGCATGACCCAGAAAATTAAGGGATGTTGAGTTGAAACAATTGATTGTCCCTTGTAATTGATTACACAGAAAAAATGCGAAGAAAGAAACGAAAACGATTGAGTCGGAAAATTTATTTCAATTTCTTTTGTTGTTTTCCCATTTCAGTCGTGAAATGAAGCCTCAGATGGGATAATGACATCAAAATCAGTCAATGGCTTCGTTGGAGCCCTAAATTTTACAAAGCGAGACAGAGAAGCGTTCAAGTTGACGCCACTGGGCCAATAGTTTTGCTTTCGTGCTTTTGGCATTGGAGAAGGTCGTTTAGTCTTAATGAATAGAACTTGGGTGGTTGGCGAAGGGGTGAGTGTGGTGAAGATTGAAGGCAAAGCTTTTGGATGAAAGAGAGCGGAAAATTAAGCTCCCGGTTACGTAAACAAAAAGCTTAATGAGCGAAAGAGCTTTGAAATGTTGGCAATAAAGGATGGAAATAATGAAGTTGGATAGTGCTTTGAAGTTTTTGAAATAAATTTTTGAAGAATTTCAATGAGTTTTGTAAAGTTTGTTGAGTTGGTTGCCTAGCATCAGGGACGTTAATGGATTCAAAAGGCTTCAAACATGAAAAAGTCTACAACTTTTTAACTAAAGAATTGCTGAATTCTGAAATATTTGATTGTGTTCCAACTATTTTTGTACGAACTCAGGCTTTTGTTCGTTTTAAAGTCTTCAATATGTTGAAAGTCTACAAAACTTGCTTAAGTATGAACAAAACTTGAATTGCTAGTAGCTAAACTTCAGATTCTCATTCCTGGATTATTTCATCTCTACAAAATCATTCTGAAGTTTCCACACTTTGATCATAACAAAAGCACCTTCAACAAATTCCATCCAGAAAATAACTCAAGCGTCGAGCGATTCAACATTCTGCCGTGCCGATACTGCAAGTCAAATGAAATTTCAAGCAACTTCGACTGGAAAAGGAAGCCAATTAGGGCGCTTGTGAAGTTTTCCGCTTCGTCTTCAAAGCTTTTCAGCGTGCAGTGCACAAATAGATGCTAAATTGGCGTTCACTTTGGCGCTTAAAGCAACGACAAGCGCTGTTCACACGTTAACAACTTTTCACACTGCAATTATGCACATCGACAATGCGTCTTTGACTCGGTGTGAATGTTGAACTTTTCCTGAACCTTTCCCATGCTTCGATGGATGTTCAAAAAGAAAGCGTTCAAATGCAACTTTCGTATTTCTCATTAAACTTTTTCTCTCAAAGTCAAACACCAAGATGAAAAACTAATTCCACTTCTTACAAAACCCTTTCTCGGGCGCAACCACCGAAAGGATTCCTAATAAAACATCACCAGCAAAACACCACCACTCCAAGTCATTAAATGATTATGATGACTTTCAACTTCTTGCTACCCTCTCGTCTCTCACTTTTGACACTTCAAGCATCGCTTGAAAGCGTTTTCGAGAGTCGAAGAAAACCGAATGTCATGTCAACAAAAGGAGGTCGCAAATAAGGTGAGATTAAAGGAAGAAAGGGCTGAGAAAGTTCCCTAGGGAACGAATTTATTTACAGGGCACTGAACCGAAGCAGTTGCAGTTTGTAATTTATGGGTTTTTGTGGTTAGTTTTGAAATAAAGTAATGAAAATTTCATTTTTTTTAGATAACCTGAAGTTGTTGAAGGAATAGTTTTGGTTTTAAACTTAAAAAACCGTTACTGGACTTATGATTTAAGACTTTTTCTTGAAAAAAAATAATATTTCGTTAAGTATTCGGGGTTGGAAGAGCTTTTCTGCTTTATACCTTCAATTTACTCCACTAAAGCGATCGTAGGCTTTACGGGATAATTCAAACTGCTTCTTGGTTAAGTGAAAGCTTTGCTGGCCAATTCAAGGTTGGAACACAGTTTAATCAATCTGAACGCACAACAGATATTTAGAAACTTAACGAAACTTAAAATTTAACCAGTTTTTGTTATAATTAGTCCAATCAAACAAACTTCAAGTCCATTTTCAACCGGTTAACTAGCTTTCATCAGATCAAAACTTAACCATAAACCTCAGTCTAGGCTGCTTTCACTGCTTCCTAGTGTGAATGTGACATATTTGCCAAACGACAAGTGGAAACTTGGAAATGAGAAAATAGTTTCGTTCGAGTTTTATCAGCGATTTTATCGAAAATTGTCCAAGCAGCGGAGATTTTTCTTTCCATTTTTCTTTTCTTTTTGCCTTGAACAACTGTTTCACTTTCAGGACGAAGCTGTGGATGGGAAAAATCTTCTCAATTTTCTTCTTATTTCCACATCATCATTTAAGGCTGTGTTGGTTATCGTCTCGCGCGCACACAATCAAAGATTAATGAAAATTTGTGTGAGTTTTTCTTCTTCCCTTTTACTGATGAAAAACACTTTTTTATGCGAAGAGATAGAAAAGCGATGAAATCGATAATAAAACGCAGTTGAAGACAACAACTTTTTTCCTTCTTCGCTTTCTTGTTTTGCGGTGGAAGGAATTTTCTATTTCGATCCCATTTCTTGTTCCTATTTGGAGATTTGTTTGGTATCTATTCGGGGAATTGACGATGACCGACATTTTTTGCAGCTTCGTTAATTAATTTTTTCAGCAAGTTTATCTTGCTAAACATTTTTCATTAAAGTGGATTTGTGACTGCTTTCCCTTAATCCCTACTTTTCATCCTCAAAAACCATCCGTTCAGACTTTTTCTTTTTTTAATTTCCAAGCTTTTAAGTCTACAAACTATGTTTGCTTTCATTTCGGGACGAATCCTTACGTAATCCTTGAAAAATCCAGGTTTTTTGCACCGAAAACTATAAATTCCACACTGGTTAATCCATAATGGGGCGCACGACGGCGAGTGGAAGTGTTTAAATGCGATTTTCACCTTTCTCGACTGCTATTGATATTTTTTTTCGTGTTGTCACAGGTTTTTCGGCTTTAGCCACAACCTATGCGGTCGTTTTTCTGCTTTTAAATTTCAGATTTATTTTTATAAAATTTCCCGATGATTTTCATGAATTCTCCGAATTTTTCACGAGTTATCCGATTTATTTTCACGAGTTTTCCAATTTTATTTCAGCACTTTGAAAGCAGCAACAACGAAAAACTTTTTCAATCACTCAGTGGCACACAGGACGTGAAACTAACGAATAAGCTGAAGAATGGCGTGCCGATTTGAATATTTCGCGATAGAGAATGAGGAAATAGAAGAAAAAATAGTGGAAGAAAGTAGAATCCCTTCACTGTTCTTCTTTCTAGATAGAGGATTAGGGCTGGGAAAAAATATTCAGACTGACTTGTCTCCGATCGACTAACATGCTCTGACGGAAGGTTACTGAATGAATAGTCGCGCAGATATCCACAACAGATTCCTTTCCTGTTCTCTCGAGAACACCATGGAAACGTGGAAGGCAAGAATTTATTTGGAAAATGTTTGAGAATTGAAAAGAGAATGAGAGAAAGTGGTGAGTTTGAAGGGATGGGAAAAAATTGTGAGAGATTTGAAAGAAAAATTAATAGAAAAGTCAAAATAAAGAATCTTTAGAATGTAGTCTAGTCTTTTTTTTTTAGAAATTTGGTCATTATAAGCTTAAAACTTGTAAGCTAACTTATAAACTTAAAACTGACAAAATTTATTCAAGAACAGTCCGTTGAACCTTGTGTTGAATGTGCTACTTCCATCTAGTGGCGATTACTCGAACTATAACAAACGTGTGTGAAGAAAACCAACGCAATCTGATGACTGTCGATTGCAACGCTTGCGTTCAAACATGTAACACAAGTTTAACAACTCAACAAACGACACTTTCTGAGCCATAAAATTGCACAGAAATCTTGCATCCAACGACATCGTCATGTCCACTAGGTTGAAATTTGGTGGAAATATTTGTGCGGAAATTCGGTCGAATCAATAAAAACTTTTATTCTGATGAAAAACTTAAACTGAGGTCAAACATGTCTGCACCCGTGTTCTCGCTCGTTGCAACTCTCCGCGCATTCTGTTTTGTACTTTTTCTCGGGCGAATAAAAATCTTTGAGCAAGCATCGACCACTGCAGCTTCTTTTCTTGAAGGGAACTTATCGTTGAACGCTTCGATCGACGTTGAGAAGATGATCTTCAATGATTTTCTCTCATCTCTCTCGTGTACTACGCAGAAGATTGTTTATACAGAAGCAATGCTTGCACCAAACGCACAAGTGATAGCAACAAAATTCTTTTCTGCATTCTCTCTTTTTCCCCTTCTTTTTCACGTCTCACAATCGCGCGTCTCAATTGTGTTCTCGCGATGCGCTATTTCGGAAAAAAGACGGGGCAGCAGCAAAACGCAGGCAAGAAATTTTCACTTTAAATTATTCCGTTGAAGTGATCGGGTTCGTTATTCCGGGCACAACAAGACTTTGTTAATATTTCTTTTCTGAAATTAATTTTAGTGTTTGTGTATTTTTATATATTTTTTTGGGGTCAACGCGAAACACAAAAAATTATTTAAAATTGTGCGATTATTTAGTGAACATGCACTGGAACTAAATGTTTTGCTAAGGTCGTCATCAACAAAAGATATTTTCGAGAATATTTTAGTGGCTGCAAAGGCAGCGAAACAAGAAGAAGGAGACGAAACGATTTTTTTGTGAAAATATCAAGGCACAGTGTGCAATAACAAAAAGAATCGGATTAATAGTGTGCTGAAAAAATGAAATATATTATAAATACATGTTCCAAGTGATAACCGCGTCGTTAAAACGAAGATATTGAGTTCGGTCGTTAAAAATTGAAGAAATAATTGCATAATGTTCGCTGAAGTGCTGGAGTCCTACAAAATCCCGACCACAAATGACATTGAAATCGCGTCACATTGTTCTTACTGTCAAAACACTTCGATGGTCCTGAAAGCCGACCACACTTCACATACTTTTAAGAAATCGGCGAAGAAATTTCGTCTCTCATACACAATGCATCACAAGTTTCTGCTTATTTATGCGCTGCTTTTCGTCGCCCTTAGTCCTACACGCATCCTATGCATGCGATATCAAGACAAACCAAACGAAAGTGCATTGAGTCAGACCACACCGTCAACAAATAGTATTGATTCGAGCGTAAGCGATAAAAGTGAAATTAGCCATGAAGACGATGAAGATACAAACGATGATGAGTCGTACGAAGATCGCAGCAGTGAATATAGATCAGTCGAGATAGTCAACGCATACAAGAAGCAGTACGCAGCCTTCAGCAAGAAGGAAAACATGAAAGCTGACACGAAAGATCATCAATTGACGACAATGAAGTCGCCCGTAAGGATTTCGGATGGATCCTGCTTGTCAACGTCGTGTCTCGCCCGCAAAGACATCGAGAAGGCCAACGAAGAAAGCATTCGCAAGCACATTCTAATGAAGCTGGGCATGCCGAACGAACCAAACAAAACGCGGCACTATCCAGACCTGCCCAAAATCGTCCTAGAACGATATTGCAAGGGCATGGGCCTGAGTCTTGAAAGCTGCTTCGGATCAGCGTCGCCTAATGTTGAGTATCAGTCGGATGGTCCAATCAACTTAAACTACGACGATGATTTCAATGGCGAACAAGAAACAATAACGGAAGAAGAAGACGTGCAGTTTTTATCATTCGAGAACAGGATTTATGCATTTCCAAGCAGTAAGTTTCTTGCAAGTATTTAACGGTGGGTTATTGATCAAGTTTGATTGGTGATTCAGGGGGTAGTGATTGAGTCAATTGTAAAGTCAAGTCTGAACTGATCCATTTTCAATATTGTTTTGTGCAATATTATATTAGCAAAGACGCGGTTTTGTAAATTTCAAGTGTGACTAATCCCTTGCCAAGTCACTTGACTAAAACTTTATTTCAACAAACGAAAAAGTTTCTGAAATGACTCAGTTCCCCGGCGCCAATTTCTGCTGGTTCTACTTTGCGAACTTTACCGGTTGAAACACAATATGCAATCGATAACATCAAAGTTTCCCTTTTTTAAACGAATTCCATGTAATTTATGTCATTAATTTTGAATTTAGCAGACTTCTCTATCCTTTCGCCTGCCCCATCGCTGGTTCCCCAACGCAAACGTTTCCACGTTGAAATTATTTCGTTGCGAAAATATACATTGCAGAAACAAAATCATTTCACAACCTGCATTTCTAACCCTCGCTGAATTTCAATCCCCGCTTTTGTTTTCATTAAATGTTACTCGCTTACGCTGATAATTGCGAACAAAAGTGCTTAAAATCAATAGTTAAGCTGAAACACAATAAGTAATAATAAAATGCATAAAGTGTAGAATCAAAAAGGGGAGAATGAAAGTTTCCATCCGTTAAGTAATTGTTTCGACAGCAGTCCTTTCTCTTTTGTTTCCATGGTCAAGCGCTGTGTGTGCACTTTTTAGCTTCCCCGTGTTTCTTCGGCGAACTTTTTCTTGGGCAAAATTGAATTTCGTGGAACGACAAGAAAACTGTGGAATAAATCAAAGGCAGTAGGGGTGCAAAAACTTCCAATTTTGTTCGGCAAACTTTGCAACGAAGAAATTTCTCCGAAAACGCGATTAGATCAGCTGAAAATTTATTCAATTTATTACCCGGATGAGTGATTTGCAAGTCATAAATTGCAAAAACCCGAAAAAAACTAATTTATTTGGTTTCCAAAAACGATCCAGCTAATGCGCTTTAGTCTTCCTATTCGTGTCAATAATTTTTTTAAACCTAAGAATTAAGATCAGAGAAGCAAAAACGAAGGATTACGTTTTCGGGGGTTAAAAACCTGTTTTCGTTCGATCGTTTTCCATCGTTTCAAACTGCAACAGATCAAAGAATTGCTTTTTAAACACCTGCTGTGTTCATTGTGGCTTTTATTATAACTTAACCTTGTCTTTAGTCATGTGAGAAATCTTTTTTTTTTTCTTATAAAAACTTCTAATTGAGGTTGAACCCATAAAGTCTCCTTTTTCTTTAAAATTCTCGTTCAATTTTTCATATCATCATCCTGATTGTTTAATCACCCGCTTTTATTGGATGCATTAACTCAAAAGATCAGTTTAACACCGACCGTTGGAACGAAATTCCAGAAGAATTCGATCAAAAGAACGTTTCTTCATCTTAAGTGACGCAAGCGTGAAGCTTTCCTGCGGTTGTGAACAGAAAAAATATTGCATCTAAGAATATAAGCGTGGAATAAAATAAATCAACTTTACGAAATATTTCGCGGTGACCTTCTAAACCAACACCATAACGACCGATCAAATATCAATTAAACTCAATCAATCGTTTTTCTTATGCTTTCTCTTAATGTATTCGCCGATTTAAACACGTATGATGTTTTAAATAAACAAAGTGCAGCGAAGTTTGCCAGAACTGAAATTGACTGATATTCAAAAAAAATACTTGAGACTTTCAAAACATTAACTGGGTTTTGAAAGTCTCAAGTATTTTTTTGAATTTCAGTCAAGTTGTTTAAAATTGCTCTAAACATGTCACTTGATCCACGACATGTTACTTGACTTAACTCAACAGCACTTGGTAACAGTCAACATGACTCACATTTAAACAACTTGACTTGCATCGGCGCCAATCACTCCACGTTTGCTTTTAATAATTACATGCTGATAAGACAGCGCAACTTAACTTCTCGTCGTGACGATCCTGATTACAATGTGTTCTTTATTGGGCAATGATATGTCATAATCCAAACAAACAGAGCTCAAAGCCAGTGACAGTTTATGACGGCTACACAACCAACTCATCGCTCTCTTTCACTAATTAAAGTCATTGATAACAGATTCACAAATTTACTCATGACTTCTTTTTGCATCTTTTTCTAATTTTTTGTCTCCCAAATTGCCGCGAATTTTTCGCTTTAAAAATGGTAAATTTGTTGACCTCATAAATAATATATACAACAAATCAAGAGACGCACACATTCGCGAGATTCGGAGCATTTTCTCCAACATTGCGGCTTATTGCAAAAAAAAAAATCACAAATGAATTGTCCAAAAAAATGCGAGTCCGCTCTTTGTTTTCTTATTGTTGCAAATATGATTCTTGAATGTTCGTATGTGGATTTGCCGCACAACAACGTGTATAACAAATCAAATATCAGTTTTTCAGCATAGATTGTCTAAATGTAGATTGTTGACCCCTGTGGTCTCATGTGCAAGCTAAGGTTGCGATCGTTCCTTTCGGCTGGAATTAAGAACACGAAAACAAAAGAAACAATGAAGTGGATCGCATCAGTTTAAAGGTGCACTTTGCTAAAATAATAAATTGACTGGGATCGCTGTTTTTTATAACTCAAAGGGGGTTAATTTACAAGTTGAATCACTGCTAAACAATTATAAAAAAATATGTTAGGATTAATCTGCGCTCAAGTAGAGCGACGTTTACATCTGTTAAGTTATTGCATTTTAAAAAAATTCCTTGATGTGGCACCACCAGTCAAAGTAATTTAGTGAACTAAAATGCCCATCAGATGGCGTTGCAATTAAAATCACAACAAAAAGGAAAGTATATGAGTAACGTTATGATTAAAAACAGTTTTGACCAAAAGTGCTGCCACTGCTGGTCACTATTCTGAGCCAGAATATGCTGCTAGGTGGCGCTGCATTTTTGAAAAACTACAAATATCCACGGCTGAACCATTTTCAATAACTACATTTCCCTCGGATGCATCCCAGATGGAAAAGATTTTCTTCTTGTCCATAACAACAATTGGATTGTTTTGGAAAACCATCTTAATATAAGTAGATTTATGTTCCAGGGCATTGCGATTATCCAATGAAAGAGAAAAAAACAAGCGAAAAAAGAATAAAGATGTGTATTTGTGCCTTATCTTACGCCGTCATAATGTGTGTGAGTGTTTGAAGCGAGGTTAGCGACTTTAAGACACAAAAACTCGCCGCCGTTGCTCGAGATTATGTGCCTTCAATTTACTTTGATTTTTTTTGCATTTTCTGTTCCATCCGATTCTTAAGGTGAATTCGAGAAGATTTGTGTGTTTGCGACTTTTCGTGTATTTTAAAATCGTGCGCGGGCCGAGAGAGAGAAGATGAATAAAAGAGAGATTACAAATGATTATTGGGTGAACTGAAAATAGAGTTCAAGGTTAATTGGGAAAAAATGCATCCTTTGATGTGCGTGCTTGGGAATGTTTTGCTTACTGTAGATAAGGTTGTACATACGTGACATAAGTTCTATCAAGGTTGATTATAAACGATGCTAATGTAACTGGAAGTTCAAAGTTGCGCGGACACTAAATTTGATTAATCATCAGATGAATACATAGTTGTGGGATTGACTTGACCTTTTTCGTCTGTTATACTTCACTATCCAAATTTCAGTTATCAGTTATCAGCAGTTCTTTACAAATCAGACGCAAAAAAAATATGACGTCATCGATGCATCACCTAAACTCACTATCGCTTTTTTTGTTTATTTTCAGCAACAATCAAACCCCGACATAAATCACATTTGATTTTCCAATTCACCGAATCGCAGGAGACCAACAACGTGGTAGCAAAAGCAGAGTTAAATATATTTGTTCACAGTAAAAGCTTTTTACGATCGAGAGACATGAGATTTCCTGAGAATCTTCGCTACATCGACATTGAAATCGCAAAAGTTCTTCACGGATCTCATAAAATCGTTTTTGATACGATTCGCAACGTTTCCATACCAGATGCTGGAAGCGACGGAGAATTCAAACAATTGAACATCACACATATGGTAGCGGAATGGTTTTCTAGTTATGAAACGTCGCATGGTTTGGCTATAAAAATCTTCTCATCAACGACTGGTGATCCATTGCCGCATAAAATTGTGGCGCTTGACGCTGAGAACTTTGCTACGGTAAGTTTGATCGGTTTTTAAACGTTTACTTTAAACGTGCTAGTTTTCGAGTCAAGTAGATGTAAGGCTAGGATCATGGACCAGTTTAAAGTCTAGTAGATAAATTCTTACTTGATTTTTTAGTCAAGTGGATTTTATCTTGAATTTCTTTGAGTCAAGTAGATCAAACAAGATACAATCAAGTCAATTGTTTTTCAACAATAATTTCTAACAAATCCCTACGTTTACTTTGAAAGAGCACATGCCTACTTGAAGTTGACATGGCACCACCTGTCGCATACTATTTTCGACTATTTCCTACTTACATTGAAATAACTTCCTATGTTTGTGACGTAGCTACACTCCTGTAGACATTTTTCCACTGCAGCTAGGAAAGAAATTCAGACTGATAAGAATTTTCGCTGTTTTAAGCAGTTTCACTATTTTCAAGACGTTTCTTCTTCTTTTTGAAAAATAATCACTGAACGTCAAGTACAACGTGTTTTGCTTAACCGATCACATGGCAACCGATGATTCGATGAATGTTTAGCCTAATACGAATTTTACCAAAATTACTGGTTAGATTTTTGTGAAAACTATCAGCGCAGTTCATTGGCGATATCTGTTCCTTCGTATTCCGTGCGCCACGCGTTATCAGTATTTCGGATAACTTGCCCACATTGCATTCTGTAACCTTACGGCGCCAACCCCAAGTTATTTGTCGCATTTGTTGTGCACTTACTCAATCTACAATCACTGAGTAAATTTTTTAATTGGTCCCATTCGATTTGATAGCCGTGTGTGCGACTGTTTCTGGTCCGAAGATTTGCTACAATGTAGTCAAGTAGAAGTGCAATTAAAGCTAGTCAATAAAAAAGATTGCCAGTCAATTCTCCATTATAAACAACAACAAATATTGACTTTAAGAAAATGAAGATGCATGTGTGCAAACACGAGTGAGATAAAAAAGCTTAAACTTTTCCATTCTCTTTTTCTTCTTTAGCGCCCTTTCATCGACATTATTCCACGCGATCAACGTAAGAAACGTACAAAGCGTAGCAGTTTACGTTGTTCCAAAGGCTCAAACGAAAGCCGCTGCTGCCGTCACGAGCTAACGGTAGATTTCGACAAGTTCGGGTGGGATTGGATTATAGCTCCGAAAAAGTACGATGCAAATTATTGCGCAGGTGAGTGCAAGATCGCATTCATGCAGCAGTATGCCCACACGCACGTCATGCAACTCAGCACAGCGGCAAATCCATGCTGTTCACCGAGAAAAATGACGCCGATGCAGCTGCTGTATTTTGACTCGCAACTGAACATCGTTCTGGGCACCATTCCCAACATGATTGTGGAAGAGTGCTTTTGTTCTTAAGAACTGACTCACAAATTGACTAAAATGATCTGCGAGGGAATCAAAGAATTGAATTCTAGAAGCGTCTCGCCGAAATTACTTCACTTACTACTTACAATCAGTATTCAATCATGAAGCAAGAGACCTCTTAGAATTATGAAACGATATCTGTTAAGACTTTCATTAAATGCATGGTAGGAAAATCGTCTGCAAGCAGGCGCTTTAAGGGGTCATTCAAGTGTTACGTCACAATTTAGAGTGACGATATTTACGAATGATCTAAATCTTTAAATACTTTTGTGGTCTCCGCATTTTATGTGAACGCATTTTTAATGTAAGGTGTGACCTTGATATTGACTTAATACAAGTTAATAACCGACTTGTATGGAAGTTTCCTGTTGACTTGTATGAAATCGGATAAATAAATATCTAGAAAACAAAAGCGCGGTCGATCTTCATCAAAAATCAAAAGTGAACTGGCATTTAGATCAGTTGTCCAATAACTGTAATGTCAACTGCATACTTGTACTGTGTTGAACTGCAAGCACACAAATTAAGTTCTTTACTTTTGTAAACAACAAGGACGCACCTTATCAGTATTCATTTGGTTGGGATCATTGCAATGCCTGAACTTTTGTAAAAAAAAAATCGTTATGGACTCAATTTATAAAATCTCTTGTGTAATTATAATTGAGTCCTGATATTATATTTGATGTGTGGTGCGACTTTAGCGTGTTTTTAATTCAAATAAACTGTTTACTCGACTAAATGAAGATTTACATTGTTTTTTGTCAAATTCCACTGGAGATGGACTGGAGATTTGTATTAAGGTCAACGACATTGGCGCACCTTAAATTAATGCCAATTGAATATTGAACAAAATCACTTTTATAAATGGATGAGAACATTTTAAAAGGGCCACTCTATCTCAATGGTTTTGCGATTTGAATGACATTCTTCTGGTATATGGCGCTCGTCACAAAATACGCGAAGAAAATGTTAACAAACGAAACCGAATAAACATATGAATTGAAAGCTGATAATTTCCATAGTTAGAACTTTTTGTGATGATCGGCGCCGGGTCACTGATCGCTTTGACAACAAAGTCGCCCTCCATGTGACAAAAAGGGGAGCGACTTTCGTTCAAACTGCGCTTGATAGTTAAAAGAGTGGCCCTTTCAAAATTTTCTCGTACAATTATTGTAAACCTTTAATGGAAAAAGACTAAAAGGACGTTCATCAGTTGTGTCCTTCTGAATTGTATGGTAACCACGGTGATGAGCATGCCCACAAATTGACTCATTTGAAAAGATTTGATGTATCATGTTTAGGATTAAATAGACTAATAAAACTAGTTGTTTAGGACATACCGAGTGTTTTGAAATGCATTAGATATGAAAACAATAAACTTGAAGTTTTCAGAATCAGCAACAATAAGTAGTATTTGCAAGATGTTCCAGTGTCATTTCAACAATTCACATAACTATTTATTAACATCCTTGCGAGATGACAACACACATGAATAAAATAAATTAATTAATCCAATATTCATATCAAAATGCAACACTTCACCAATGTTGTTTCAAGATACGTAACATAATAATTGAGATTTTTTGCCTTTCATATCTTAATTAAACAATGTCGCGTTACGTAATCCATGGATTAACCTGTTTTCACATGTTCATCACAACCATACCGTCTTAATAATAACGATAACTGTGAAATCAAATACCTTTGAACTCTCTCTTCACATCAATAGTTGAATCACTCATAATCCTTTTTACATAAAACTGTAGTTTACGTTATCCTGTACAAAAAGTGAAATTTTTTCGCAAGCTATATAAAATCTTAACTCAACTCATAAATCAAATTAGAAAAGTAAATAGCAGAAAGAAAAATGTATACGTTAAGAAAGAAAAGATAATAAAATTATGTCCATCTGCAATGCATTAATAAGTGTAACAATAATGTCTAGAGTACATAATTAAAAGAAAAACAAATAAAATATGTAATTAATGAAATCAAAAAGATCTTTTTTATTGAATTATTTTTCAGAAGTTTTGCTGACATTGACGCTTTGAAATCATGAGACTTAATTGTTTTAAAACAATAATAGAACAACAAGGTATTTTAAGTTCAATACGACTAAAGTTTGACAAACATTTCAGTAGAAGAACGACAACGTCATCGGTGCGCTTAGTAAGCAGCTTTAAACACACGTGAAATAAAGTATTTTTGATTTTGTAGTGAAGACTATACAAATTTGTACCAATTGTGTTAATTTTTCACGAGTTCTGTGGAAATTAAAGTTGCAAAGATAAAACAATTGTCGGGTTTTGTAATTTTCAATTTCATGTTTATATTTATTTAACAAGATTTCCTTATGACCTTACAATTTTTTGGTGTATGTTTTTGCAATATTTTTCTTTAATTTCTTGATTTGCAGTTATTGTAAGTGAGGACTCATTTTAACTCCCAGAGATTATTTATTTTAAACATATTTTATTGTTAATTTTAATTTGTTAAATTGGGAAAGTTGAAATTCATTTTTTGTCAAATCTGTTTGTTATTCCGAAAATGTGTTTCCGTTTTTATATAATTGTTTTAATCAACTGTGAGTAGAAAAATGTTTCGAACTGGTTAAATTTTTTTTTGGTGTTTATGTTAGATCTTAACTGAGTTATCAGTTGAGCGGAATCATATTTACTCATTTCTTTAAAATTTGCTAAAAATTTTCAATGCCGTCAGTTTTGTTGATAAATTAGGAACGACAATTTGTAATTGAGCATTTTAAAAGTTGAAACTTTATCTTATAAACTGGTTTTAAAACTAGTAGGCATGGTTCGAAAATCTTAAAGGCATAAACCGTAACCGTAGTAGTTCTAGAAGTTTACAAATAAAGTTGTTTCATGAAAAACGAGGCCCACATCATAAACAGAAAACTTAAAGGCATTACAATTAGTCTGCATAAAGTAATCTCCATGAACTAGTTATTCAAACAAAAGCTTTAAAAGTCAGCCTTAAAATCAGTAAACTGATAAAGTGTGTTCATCATTTGTTCGTAGAAATTAGCTTGTGTAATCTTTGCACCTAATTTACCAACAAAACCTTTTGTTTAATTGTGACTTGTGATTTATGATTTTTCTGTTAAGATAGCATTAGAGTAGAAGTTAATTTGGTGAGGTTATATAATATGTGGTTTTAAATATGGATTTCTTTGTAAAATGGATGGAACAAATAAATATGTTGTACGGTATCTTCAATACTTTTATCGCTTGTAATAGTTTTGCTAAAATCTTCAATGGAGAAATCATACAATTGCACATGTTTTTTCTTCATTTTAGGGCTTATAGCTTTTGATCAAAAAGTTTATTTCTTGGATAATAGGTTTGATATTATTTTCTTTTAACTAATTTTCTGTCAAAATTCTTCCTTTCAACGCTTCGTGTAATTCATTTTAAAAAATCTATTACTCTATAATGCACTTTTTAATGGACCATTTTACTTAATTTTTTATTGAAGCACACTCTTGGCTTGTGCTTTCGTCTCGTAACATGTCGAATCAGAAACTGCAACTCCCTCAATGATATTTATACCAATAGAAAATGTGTGCGTCAAATGACTCGTTGAGACTTCAATTAACGAACTTTTTTACTTCACTTATGTGCTAAATGATCCCGTGAAAGATTGGGTGATTCTTTCATGACAGCGAGTGATCCTTGTGCAGTTGGCATTGATCTTCCTGTACAAAATCTATTTACAGACAAATCCATAGCACACTGTTTGGAAGCTTTTAATAAGCCTTACAAAGTTCATATTTCCAATCTTTAACAGTTAAACGTCGATTCGATTTTTGAAGATTTTATTTAACAAAGTTTTTCCAATTTTCGGCGCAATTTTTCAATACAACGGAACATTTTGATAAGATTTCAAAATATCACTAAACTGTTTTGAATAAAACTCCCAGCACATGCACCGATATAATCACCGATTTTCGTCCGTCTGTTAATGCTTGACAATGTTATGCTTTTTTTGTACAAGTTTTGCTTGAGTTTTGTGACTATAGATGGCAAAAAGATTTTGACAGATTGTCTAGGAAAGAACTTTCAGCCCAGAAATCTGTCAAGAAGGTTTCAAGTGCATTTAAGATTCATAATTTAAACACAACTCTAGACATTTCAAAATTCCCAGACATTTCATCACCGCAGTCAGAAGATCAAGCAAATTTTTATTTTAGATTTCATTCGTTGATCATAAATGCTTTCTCTTATTGCGCCATAACTCATTGACAAGTTAACATCACAAAATTAAGGACATCCGCACTCGTCAACAACCATTTTCGGCAAATCGCGTTTGATAATTTTTGAATCGGGTCCAAAATATATTAGAGACATGCTAGAAAATTTCAGTGGTGCGCAGCACAATTGATTGCCATTTAATTTGTTGTATTTTCTCACCTCGTGGAACACGTGAGAATAATATGTGAGAAAAGTGTCGGGAGTCCGGTTAAGTCCACCCCCACAGGTTCCACTGCAATAATTTGCATAGTATCCAGCTGGGGCGATGATCCAATCGTCCCACCCAAGTGCTTTAAAGCTCACGTAAAATCTTTGCTTGCAACACTGAGTTTTCGTGGCGACGGAACAGTCTAAAGCACGCCTTCGACTTCTTTTCACCACATTTGGCTCGATGTGAACCACTAAAAATGGACGATTGATGTCGTTGCTAGCGCTACTTTGGTCTTTTGTGTTTCTTTTTTTACTCTCTGTTTCTAAGTTGGGCTCCGTAAACAAATGAATCCGGACTTTATCACTGCATCCTGAACACTCAACAAACAGCTGCATCTGCCGTTCTTTGCTGTCTTCATTGTACCACTTCTGAATGACATCTGTGACGTCAAGTTTCTGCCATCCGACATTGTGTAGATGAACTATTTTAGTTGCAGACAGCTCTGCAAGCTTATCAAAATCCTAAAAATAGAGAAATTGTTATGATAAAGCAGATGTAACTGGATTAATAATAAAAATAGATGAAATTGTCAACGAATTTCAGGTTTCATAAAGAATTGTCTAGAGTTTATAGTTGATTTTTACTCCTATCATCTAGATATATAGATATTTATCTCTAGACGAATCATGTCTAGATAGATTTTGTTGCAAAGAGATAACTTGAACATTATTCTCAATATTTTCTAGGAATACTCAATCTTTTCAAGTCCTTACTTTTCAAATTCAAAAAAATCGAGACATTTGAATCTAGGCATTTGACCTTTAAGACACAATGAAAAAACGGATATTTTTTAAAAAACTTCGGCTTATATTCACCAAGTATTTCCACAAAACATCCCATTTATAGCTTATCTAAAATAGTTTGCCAATACTTATGAATCACTCACCTTATCGTTAATGTTATCTGTGTGGTTTAACTTGTCTATTGCTTTCTTGATCCTAAAAATCCACAAGGTTAGATTTTTATGCGTATGATAATCCCTTCTCGCCTTGCTAGTTTGATTGAACTTATTGCTATCGTTTGAATCGAAATTCTTAATTTTCCTTCTCCCATTTGCGTGTCTATTAGGTTTAATGATATGATTCCCATCATTGTTATCATTAGTGATATGGTTATAACTGTGATTCTCAAAATAATACAAATTGCTATCACTGTCAACTGCGGCATCGTCCTTTCGTTTCCGCTTCCTTCGTCTTTTATGCGAATTATTGTGTGCATTTTTAACAAGGAGTGTATTTACATCTGCAGAATGCTTGCTGCGAACTTTCTTATGGCTCAAGTGATGTAACTGTACAATATCATTGGAGCTGTCTTGATCATCGCCGTCAGCCGTGCTTGAAGACGAACTTATTTTTATCCACAGCGTGGCTGTTCGGATCTTCAGCCTGGGAAAAGTCATGCTCGTTTGATTATCGATTGAGGTCGAGAACTCAAGGAGATGATGACCATTTAGCTTGAGACCTAAAAATGTTGCAATTTTCGGAAGAAAAAGTTGGAAACACAGAAAAATCAATTAAAATTGCTGAAACAAGAAAAAAATTGTTTTTGTGGCACACTCGAGAACATGCTTTAAGCATGAAGTTGGAATCCTAACCACGCATTCAATTGCTTGCCAAACTTTTCCGTCACTCTCACGCTCTTGAACAGCTTTCTCTCTCAAGAAGCTTCTATTCCGTTCTCGAGAAGAGAAAAAAGAGTAAAAGACAATAACTTTCGAGCTGTTAGGGGATGGAGAAAGGGAAGGGAAAAGCGAAGGACATTATACGTTTTTTCTGTGTGCGAAATGACGTCGCGGTGGAGCCAAAAACAATCGATCACGTCTAGCAACGAAGAAACCATACGTAATCTTTAAAAACTTTTGCCATTCTTAAGATGGCTAGTTGATCTCACGATATTGATTCGGAAGCGGTGGAAAAGAATGTTTGGTATGCAAAGTTTGTTGGAAATTTGAAAAAGTGTTGAGTTAATCGAAATCGATTGTAAATCAGGTCATGCACACGTAGGCATGGAATTTCTGATACAATTGAGAATAGAAATTCAGAGTTTTCATGACAGTTGCAAATACGTTTGAAGTGGCATATGTTTGCAAGAAACGTCAAGACACGTGGTATTGCGAATTAAAAAAGTTCAAATTGTCTGTTAATTCCGACTATTTTATTGGCATTTATTGACCACCAAACATTCTTTAAAAGAACTTTCCTTGAAAACCATGTGCTTGTCGGGGTGAAGTAAGTTTACATGAAAAACATAACATTTCCCCAACATTCTCACACAAACGTGCTTTAAAAACAACTCCAGCCTTTCTAGTGTCTGAAACCAATCCGTAGGCATGACCGTATTGACCTTTGCACACAGAAGTTTAAACAAAAGTCTCATACACATAACGTCCACTCAATACTTCAAACTATGAGGCGTAAAATGAAACTACAAAACAGTGGAAAACATTATTGCCCTGTGGCGGTGAATGGGGGAACCTTCGGGAATGGAAAAAAGGGGGAAATTAGGGGGCGAAGTTCCGAATAGGAAAAGAACATTAAGAAATGGCAGCATCATAAAATAACATAAACAAATCGAGTGCAGCACACATCGTCGTCAGTGAAAAAGATCGTTTTCACATAAGGCAGTTTTGAAATGCTAAGAAAACAGTGGTTTTTTCATCTGAAAACTTGAATCCACAACTTAAACTTGCAGTGACAAGTTCAAAGAAGTTTTCAACAGCTTCGACAAATTTTTAAACAAAATCTGACGTTTCTTCCATCTAATTCACGATGCCATGACTCATTCGTATTCAAATCAACTATGCCTAAATACTTAAATAACTAAATACTAAAGCTGACACTTCTTTTTAACCTTTCATAACCCGAAACAACAGCCACCCAATGCAATCATCCTTGCACCCGGAAATGGAATAATTGAAATGGACTCTCGCCGAAAATTTTAAATAACGCTGTCAAATGAATGTTATTCAACCGTTTCTTCACTCTCCACAGCGTTCATCCCATGATTCCCTACAAACTGTCTTCTGGCAGCGGTGACTGCCAAAAAAATGTTTTTAATTTTATACAATGTATTTTATTACAGTAACGACTATTTATGGGTTTATTTTCTCCTGGAGAACGATGAAAATTTCATCAAGACGAGAAATGAAAAGGGACGAAGCATTGTAAATGTTTAGTGAATTGGAGAGTTCCAATCTTTACATAAAAAGGGAGATTGAATGCAGTGGGTTTTGTGAGAAACTTGCCAAGTAAAATTTTCGTGATGTAAATTCAAGAGATTGGACTTTAGGTTGTGAATTAAGTCACGAGTTAAGTTTGAGTCAAGCTTGAATGGTTTGGAACGGTAAAAGTGAGACAAAATTGATGTAGTTTTAAAGCTTTCACTTGACTTGAAAAGCTTTTCACTTGACTTGAAAAGCTTTTCACTTGACTTGAAAAGCTTTTTAATTGACTTCAAAAGGTTTTGATTGCTTTGTTTCAGTTTTCTTTGAAAAGCCTTCTTTTAATTCAAGCAGATTTAAAAGCTTTCATTTACCTTTTTAAAAAAAAGCTTTTACTTGTCTTAAGAAGTAGAAAAAGCTTACTTATGTGCTTAAATTTGTTTTTGGCGTAATTTATGCCATTAAAATGCCTTCAATTCCAAGTTTTATCTCACCTTTTTCTGCAAACGTAATTATCTCTCGCGTCCGCCCATAAAAATCATCAAACTCCTGATCATCGTCCGGTGAATGTTCTTTAAACTCTTCTGCCTTCAGTTCGTCAACGATACTTTCGTTGCTGTTCACTTTTAATTGTTGTAATTGATCTAGCACCAAATCACGTGTCTCTAAACTATCACCCGACTGAAAGAACATGGAATAGTCGTTCATGTTTAGTGCTGGGTCGCCGCTTCGTCGCAGCGTATCAAAAATGAATTGCTTGGGAAGCGGACTAGTCACATTGGGTTTATTTTTTAGTCCTAGTTTCAGGAGAATCTGAAACTTGATTGCCTCGAGGCGGCTGTGGTCGCTTAATTGAGGTATTTGCTGGCTTGACGTGTCGGTTTCTTCCGAGTTCTTGCGAGAAAACTCGGAACTTAGCGAACTTTTGGCCGACGGCTCAAAACTGTCGCCCAGACAATTAGCGCAGTAGGACGGGATTTCATACTCCAGTCCCGTGAATTCTTTCAGTTCAGGCGAGTCTTGCATCTCCGCGTCAAGCTGGTGTTGTTCAGCGTAGAGATTTAGCAGCTGTGTCTGAAGTTCTTTCTGCTTCTGTATCAGCTCATGTTCTCGCTGTTGGATGTTCAACCGTTTCTCGTGCCGTAAAAGTTTCGCAGCGGTGTCACAGTCACCGTTGAGGCATGATGGGTTGTTGCAACTAATTGTGCGCATCAGACCGATCAAGCACAATACGACAATGTACCAGTTTGTCGTTTGTCTATAAATCCGACACTTGAAGCCGGTCTCATTCAGCATCATCGCAAGCAAACAAAACTGAGTGTTTAGGATAAATCTCATGGAAGAATCGAACGAAATCAGTTGCTTTGTCGACGGTTACAACTTTTTGTCTAATTTGATAGTTAATTGAGTATTTTTCGTAATTATTCATTATCCTATCTAAAATGTTGTAGGAGAGGCGCTTCTGGTTGTGTCTTTTTGGTGCAGTTTGACCAGAGTTGAACCAAAAATTAAAACGGTCAGTTAAAAATCAAGTTTATAGTCAAGTTCGACTGATTCACTTTACACTTTGTCCCAGAGTGATTGCATAAGGTTATTCGGTGATGTTTTAAGTCAAGTTATTTTAAAGAACACTTTAAGTCAAGCTAAAGAACACTTTGAGTCCAGTTTGAACTCAAGTTCTTAGTTAATATAAACAGTTTTTAAATCATATTTTTTTTTCAACTTAAAGTCTGTTTTTTAATTCCACTTTCCACTGCTTCAAAATCTTAGTTTCAGTTTAGTAACAATTAAACTTATTTCTACGTTTCACTTTCCACTGTTCATGTTACTTTTTATTGCAAACACATTACTTGACTTGGACTTGAATGCAGTTTTATTGATGCAAAGCTTGGCGTCACCGGTCTGTCGATTATTCTCTGGAGTAAACCTTATCCTATGCGTTGTATATGATGCAATAATGTCTTACAGACTATAACTTTTTATCAAGAACATTTTAAGGTAAAGCTATATGTCTTTCTGAGTGTATGCGTGTGTATTTATATCGGGTGTTTAACTTTCAACGAGATAAATTGCTTAAACTTTGTTAACATTCGCGAAACTTTTTATTGTCCGAACTTTTAATCACTTCATCACTGAATCAGTGGGAACATTAAATCATCCTTCAGCTTCAACGCGAATCCCTTGGAGACTGTGTCGGCTCTTCGTGTCGCGTGTTACACTTCTTGTGCTTTTTTCTAGTCTTTTGTCGTCCACTTTCTTTTGGTGCTTTTCTCTCTTGCCGTTGGTCGGAATTCTCTCGGAATTTTTTCTCTCTTTTTCCGTTCTCTTTACACCCCCCGTTCTTTACCACCTCATTCACGAGTTTTCAGTTTGCCTCAAAACTTTTGAGTGCTTCTTTTTTGTCGGCAAATTTTTATGCCAGAAAATAGTTTTTTATGCAGATTTTCTCCCCAATTATTTTCTCTGCCAGAAGGCGGAAAAAGAAGACAAGAATTTTCACTGTAATTGATTTTGCAGTTTGTACAATTTTTTTTCTAATTGGGACGAAAAATTTCAAAAAATTCAACCGCTTTGGATCACATCGTAGCTGGCAGCCGTTGTTCGCATACAGACGGCCAAATGAACTTAGCCTGTTTCATAATTAATTCGACTTTCTCCACTTTGCTTCACATTTTTGGCAAACTTTCGGCTAAATTAATTTATTTGTTAATTGACTTGAAGGCATCAGCTTGAAAGCTTTTCAATTATCACTGTTTTAATCCGATTGCTTTCTTTTTCGTAGATCTTAATGCCTAAACGACTTTCTAGATTGAGCTTTCTATCCAAACTGGAGATCTTTTTTTCAATATTCAAGCTCCTGACTCTTCTTCGTTGAACTTCTCCGCTTGCCACCCATCCTTTTCGCAGTGAGAAGTAGTTCCAGTTTTGAATCATACAATTTTTTTGCTGGGTGGAAAGAGAAATAAAACGTTGGTAGGTATTGGGGAATCCTGTCTGGCATGTTCTCACACTCTGAACTGTCTGTCTTTTCTCTACAACAACAACGCCAATAATGACGGAATATAGCATGGAAAAAAGTTGTGACAACGAGGGAAATGTTCAGGAAATGCTGAAAAACGCGGCTGCAAAAATGTGTACGCGTGGTCTCGTTTACGATTTGCGGCGACGGTGGGAGAAGCTTTGTACTGAGAAGCAAATAAAAGCCGGTCATACGAGGGCTTCGAAGAGTTGTGAAAACAGCCCGATAGGAATCGTAGAATTATTCATTATTCGGAAGTCGAGTTTCTAGTCTAACACTGTGGTGGGGTTAATTGGGGATTGATGTAGTGAGAGCTTTAATAGAAACAACAGCGCCACCTGATGGGAACAAATATAAATAACAAGCAGCGCCCCCTGTTTTAAAATGTGAAAACTTTAAAGACTGTTGTCACTGCGTCTTCTGATCAAACAACATCGATTAACACTTTTAAACAGTCACTCGACAACACAACTTTTTAACAATTGTTCTCGCTACAAGTCACCTAGCTCACAGACAACCCCGAAAATGTTCAGGGGTCTTTGCCTCAAACTGTGCCACTTCTCGCAACTTGATTAAAATTATTATCAAGCGTAACGTTGTTTTCGAATGACAGCACTATAGAGAGAATCTTTGCCTAACACACACCAGCACAAATGAAAGCATGTTGAGGGTGAGAATGGGTGGAAAAGATATACAGAGATAAAACGCAGCCTCTTGAGTAGGATACTTGAGAGAGAATGTTAGGTTTGTTGGCGCCTCCAGTATCTACGAGCGTCTTTCGATCCACATTGCATTTAGAGAAGACCAAGCATGCTTTTAGTTTTTGTTTCATATCCGGCCGAAACAAGACAATCATGTGTGTTGCAATAGCACCAGAACAATTTTGGCACAAATCCGCTTTCGAAAGCGATTACAACATACGGGCAATGTGAAAATTCGTTGAACCCAACCTTTGATGCTTCTTGGCCGTTAAGTTCTGATTGTTCGTATCGATTTATGGCTTGGAAGAATTGACCACAAAGAAGTCGATGAGTTCCATTACTGATTGGCGATGAACGCGGGGCTGAGTTGCTGAGAGATTAAGGCTTTAATCGTTTTTGCTGAAATTTAAGGTCTCACTTTGTTGCAAACTTAATTGGGCAACTTAATTTCAATCTTCTGAAAACTTAGATACACAAACTATTAGTTTTGAGAATTTTGTTTATTTTTTATCGGCAGCTTTAAAAAGCTTACAAAGTCTTACTTTTTTTACAATATAAATCAGTAGTTAACAAGAGATTTTCTAAATCTAGCTGGAACAATTCAGCAGTCTTGCAAGTGTGAAACTTTATACTGAACTGAAGAAATTTTTAAATCCTATAAGAATAACCTCGTGTTCAATATTGCGAATTTTGTTGTTGATTACGATTACAGTATCTCAAAAGCACTTGTCTCTTTCATGAACGATCAAAAGTCCAACATGATCACAGATGATCACTTCATAGCAATACCGGTTTGAGAAACGCCGATAATGCACAATCAACTGCGTGCGGCCTCTAAAGTCTACGTCGAGTCTACACCGACAGTGCATTTGTTCAAGAAAGTAAGAAAGTGTCTCATCTTCTTATAAGGATTTTGTACACAACTTGCGAAACAATTTTTTACAAACTGAATAAAACAAGAAAATTTGATAATTCTCAATCATAAGAAAATTGCGAAAATGAACAAATTCTTTTTAAGAATTTTTTTCCCATAAATTCGTTGAACAAATCTTTTCAAAAAATCTCGGCCCAACTATTCTCGCACCAGTAATTACTTCTCCAACAATTTTCTCAGCTCTGTACTTCCTGCGACAATAACTACTGTAGTAAAAGTTATCGACATCATAATTTAGCAGTACGCCAAAGGAAGGCGCCTGTCAGCAGTTCATTAATTTCCCCCGAACATTTTGCACAACTTCCATGCCACGACCAGCACGTTGAACAAAACAATAACAAAGCATATCGAAACGGGGCGCGCGGGTGTGCGCACGAGATATCTTTGCACCGAATATTCGGATATGCGCTGGTGGTGTGTGTACAAAAAGTAAATAATTTTTTCACAATACTCGTCGTCTCTGGATAAAAATAATTTTTGGAGAATTTCAAAAGCACTTCGACACCAAGTGAATACAGAATCGTCTGGCGAGACCAGCAAGGATATTGCGAAGGCGTTTGCAAAACAGTCTCTAGTGGTGGACGGAAATTCCATGTTAAAAATCGGATAAGAAGACTCTGACGCCATTTTTTTATCTTTTTCTACGCAAAGAAAAGTGAAAAATCTTCAGAGAGGTGATTACAATCGCGTGTTTGCTTTGATTTGTTTGCATTAAGTAATGTTGTTTGTTTTCGCACCACGCTGACGACTGCAAACAGTCATTTAAAGCATTTTTAATACAGTTCAACGCTTTATTGGACACCTTTTCACGAAAAACATTTTTCCAACTTCTCAGAACTTGTTCGCAACTAAAAAAATGCTCTGGAGAAAATTTGTGGCAATTGCACTGCTGCTCTTGGTAAGCGCGTGCATTGCTGAGAAGGACGACGACTTGATGGAAGACACTGACGACAGCTTCTATGATTCACGAGGTGAGTCAAACAAACATTTTTAGCTCCCGAATCTTTGTCATCCACGCGAATTTGCTTGATTTGGAGGCAGGAAACGTTAACGACGTTCTGTTCGTTAATGGAAATCTGAAATCGATAGTGTAACCATTGAAGTATGATGTCAAGAGGGGTTTGGGTGGTGTGCTATCTCGTTTGCACTCCGAAAAGTCTTTTATGTTGTGCCTATGTCATGAGAAGAAAAGACTTCACACGAGTTGTCGAGTAGCTGTAGGGCAAGGTAAAGTGACGTCACGCTGCAAAGCAATTGAAGACATGGCAAAGGTTGCAAAACACTTCACTAGGAAATGAACTTGAGTGACTTGATGGCTGCAGTTTAAGTGGAGATAACTGGGTGTTGAAATGGGCGACCTAACTTGAGAACATCTACTTGAACTAATGTGTCTTTAACTCAAACAAATTACATTGTTAAACTCAGCGCCTAAACTGAAGTCACTAAGTGTCTTAAGTCTTATCTTTAAGTGTCTTAAATTTCTATGAAATTGGCTGTCCATGTAAGATATTTAACTTATTTCACTAGAAATCAGTCAACTCAACTGAAAACTGCTGGAATTTCATGTCCAAACCTTCCACTAACGGCGTCACTCACAATCTCCCCAATAATCGATGATTTTATTACTGATTCAAACCATATTCCGCATTCAATGAATACGAAATCCCATTTAAACCCATTCATTGTTCCAAACTAATCGCATCTTTTCTGACCAAACAATAAATCACTTCGAATTTTAATTGCAGAAAGCGTCCTTGAAGAATCGTACCATGGTTTGATCAAAGAAAATGAAACCTTCGTGGAAATCACACCCGTAATCAAATTTAGCGACGACAAAGTTTGCCGACTGGAGATTGTCAAAATGCAGAAAGACATTCCGTTTAAGGTGAGGATTTATTTGCAGTGAGTGGAATGAATTAATGATGTCACAAAGTTAAGGAATCTTGACCAAAGTATCTCGGTTGAGATAACAGCAAATGAAAGATCCTTATGAATTAATTACACACCAGCTTTTTCTATGATTTTTTAAAGAAGCCTTTCAAGCTTTAAAGTGAACAGGATTTTGCTTAAGAACAGTATAACTTGTAAAGTTTTGACAGGTACATTTCGTATTGCTTCTAAACGGTTCAAACATTGACGGTTTCTTAGAAACATTTTAAGTTATTACATGCTCTGCAAGGAACTTCAACCAAACCCATTCAAAGTGTAAGGATTTTAATAAGTGGATTTGTAAGGTTTTAATATTAAAACCATACAAACTTACTTCCTATTGTATTTAATGTTTTTCTTTTTGCTATGCCTAAGCTAGATTTGTGGTAATTCCAAATCAAATATATTTTGCATCTGACGTCATTAATCATCCGCCTTCCCGCGCATCGCACGCACTGTTGTATCGAATAACTTATTTGACCAAACAATTTCTATTCGCAGATCAAGCTCGACAACAACTTCGGCATTTTGGAGGCAAAACGCGCTTTGAACTGCGAAAAGCGAAAGAACTACAAGTTTGAGATTGTCGCAATTATGTGCGACGGATCGCAATCGGAAAAGTGAGTAGTGTTTGGCATGACGCAAGCGAAATTTGCGGGTTCTGACTTTTGAATATTTTTTTGTAGCGCTGCGGTTCACATTTCTGTGGTCGACATCAACGAGTACTCGCCGGTCTTTTTACAGCCTTCTTACGTGACCGAAGTTGACGAAGGGCGATTGTATCAAGAAATTATTCGCGTTGAAGCGACCGACAAGGACTGCACACCACTCTTCGGAGATGTTTGCAAATACGAGATCCTAACGGTCGATCAGCCATTCACCATTGACAACGAGGGTTCCATCAGAAACACTGAACCACTGTCACATAAAGCAAGTCATAATCATATTTTGTCAGTCGTCGCATACGATTGCGCCATGAAGCAATCCGCACCGGTCATGGTCAACATCCGTGTCAGAAGAATTTGCGAAGCACGTGTGGCAGGCATTGCTGAACGCCTCGACTACACCGCCAACAGCTTGGAACGTGTCTTCTTGTTCCCCAAATTCAAACTCGAACTCTGCGAGATGAAATGCAAGGGCGAAGAAATGTTGATCTCGACAACCGTGACTCTGAAAACGAAGCACATTTCATTCGGTTGCGACCGCGACGCAAGTGGCTGCCAAGCTAAGAACTCGATGTTTGAACTGTTGAACAAAGGAAGCGAATATACAAAGGACTTGAACTTCGACGAGGGAGTCGAAAGCATCTTCCACTTCGATGGATCCAACGGCGCTGTTGTTCCAAAGTCGGTCATCGATGTCGACGGCATTGCAACCCGGTCGTTTACTATTCAGACCATGTTCCGACATCACAGCATCGTTAACAACGACAAATTGACCAAGGAACACGTCATTTGTTCCGCCGACAGCCACAGTGAGTTAGAGATATTAGTTTAAGGGGAAATCATGAATAATGTCATGATGAGAATCAAGCTATTTGCTGCATGAACAACGGACATGACTTGATCAACGCACAAGAATTCGTAATTTGTCAACTGTCTGTTGCCTTCCACGAAATTTACTGTGACGTCATGCATGATTATCCCTTTTTCCGCCAATTTTTCATGCCTTTTTCCTTTTTTTAGAAATGAACCGTCATCACTTTGCGCTGTTCGTTCGTCACTGCCGCTTAATACTGCTTCTCCGCAAGAACTACAATGACGGTGATTTGAACATTTTCCTGCCTGCTGAGTGGCGCTGGAAGATTCCGCAAGTTTGCGATAACGAATGGCATCACTACACAGTCACCGTGAACCTTCCTAAAGTTGAATTGTTCATCGATGGCGTTAAATTCATCGCTGATCAGGAAGATCGGCACAGCAACCCTGAAGTCATCGACGACTGGCCACTTCACGCTGCCCAAGGCATCAACACAACTTTGACCATCGGCGCTTGCTACCAGAGTTCCGAGAATCGTCTTAAGCATGGATTCCGTGGTGACATCTCAAGCATCAAACTGAACATCAACAAAGTTTTGACCGAAGACGAAATCAAGTGCGGAACAAACTGCGCTGAACGTCTCTTGACACCTGACGAGAAGTTGATGGAGTCTGACCAGCAGGTCCAGATCAACAGCCAGATGAACGAGATCACCATCGAAGGTTCGGACAAGGACAACATCGAAAAACTCATGCAGAAAGTTCAATACATCAACGACAAGTCAAACCCGACAATCGGCAGACGCAACATCCAAGTCGTCAGCACTGTCAGCTGCCCGATGAAGAAAGCAATCCGTTTGCCAGTCATCGACACGTTCATCATGATCTCGGATGGTGGCCAGCCCGCTAACACATCTTCACACACAACTTCGGACTACCAAGAGGTTGTGCAAGACGAATTCAAGCCGCAAATCACAATCTCAGGCAACCAAAACAACCTCGTGTCTTACCCAGACATTAAAAACGGTGTAAAATTCATGGACAGCGTCAGTATCTTCATCTACACCAATGATCAAGTGCAAGAGAATCTCCAGAAACTCGACTCTTGCAGCGTCAACGTTTTCCCCAACTTGAACTCTGACCACGAAGAAATCACTTTGAGTCGATCCGAATCGGAAGTTACGCCGCAACTCGATATCAAGACCAGCATCAATAAAGACGGCGTCGAAATGATTGGCTACGACAGCATCGCCAACTACTTGCACATCTTGAGATCTTTGGTGTACATCAACCGCAAGCCAGCGTACTATCTCAACCGCGTGTTCAAGCTGTCATGTTCGCAGCTGGGCGACAAATTCCACTCATCGGAGTTCACACTGACTTTGACGGTCCTTCATCCCAAGCAGTCGATTGCCACTGATGTGCCGTCGACCGAGAAGCCCGCCGTGCCCGTGCACGAACACGACAACTCAAACCTTTTCAATCGCGTTCTGTTGCACCCACTGGAAGTGTCGGAGTCGCACGCGCGAACAAGTCACAGCGTGATGCACTCCCAAAACGCCACCCACTCGACCATGTTGATTGTGGTCATCTGCGTTTTGTTCGTGGTCTTGATTTGCGGAGTTGGAATTGCGAGATTGAGAAATCAGACACAAATTCCCCGTGGCAAGAACAAACATCAATCATGCCCCAAGGTGAGAATCTGATTTTGATTTTGCTGCGAGTGCAAATGGTCAGGGGTGATGGAAATTTTAAATGAAAAAAAAATCGAATTGAACATTTTTTAAAATAGAAACTTAAAAATGGAATATTTGCACTGCCTTGGTGACGTTTTGTAACGCGTAATTTGACAAATTGTGTTTATTTTCACAGGCTCCTAGCGATCAACTCGATTGGGATGATTCCGCTTTGACAATCACAATCAACCCAATGCAAAACGATAATCTCACGGATGAGAGCTCTGACTCTGAGAACTCCGACTCGGATGACGATGAAGGTAAGGATATTGCGTTCTTATGGCTTTAAGCTGGGGGTGGAGATTAAAGGAATGATGGAAAATTTTGCGGCAGAATAAATTGCAGGATGTTTTTAAACAGTTTTTAAATTTTTACCAAAGCTTTGAACGAAAAATTGTTGCACAAAAACACATTTTGATTCAGAATTTCATGCTTTAATGCATCAAAAGTTTAAAAAAATGTTTATAAATTTCGAACCTAGAACATTCAAAGGTTTCAAACAATCTTTGATTTATTTTACAAAAGCTGTGAAGAATCCTTAGAAAAGGATTACTTAAAACATAAGAAGCTTTTTAGAAGCTTTCAAACATTCAAAAACTTTCTCAAAGCGTTTGAAGTTTTTTTGTAAGATTGAAAGTTTTTTAAACCTTTTGAATCAGCAGTAGTCTTCAAAGCTTCAAACAAGGAGTAAAACTGCTACAACAAATCTGAAAGCTTTCAAATTGAAAAAAAAAGACATAAAAACTTCAGAAATGTTATTCCATCAGTTTCCACCCTAAACTCCATTCTACTTTCAATTCCAAGGCACAAAAAAGAGATTCCCAAGAAAACGCCTAAAAATTCCACAAAAACCGAAACTTGAGACTTGAAAAATGCATGAAGCAGCTTCTAATTATCGTTTTTTCTCTTGTTTTTGCTTACAGGACTCAACGGACGTTACAAGAACGTTAGTCAACTCGAATGGGACAACACCACAATGTAAATCTAGTTAAGTTCAAACAAAAAACTTTCCGTTTAAAGTCTTATGTGCATTTTAATTTCCACCCGTTAACATTTATGGTTGAGAAAAAAGTTTAGACAAAACAAAAAGATGGAAAAATATTTTTATGTAAAATGCATTGGAGCGTTTGTTAATTAACTCTCGCAATAAGTTGTAGCCATGTGAAATCTCTCGCATGAATTGATAGCCTAGTTTTGTTCTTTTCCTTCCAAGCATAATCAAATAATTGGTATGTGATAAGATTAATTTGGACTTAAGACAGACAACAAGAGTAAAAAAGTTGTTGAAGATTGATCGGCATGACTTTTAAGACGGGAATGAAATTGTTGTTTAACACACACGAAATGTTACTGCGCACTTCAATATGTTCAACTTAAATTCGATTGCTTGATTACTTTTGATCAGACACAAAAGTTCATCTTACTTAAACTGGCAGCTTGGGCTAAAAACATCAAGTTTCATGCGGAGAGATACTTGCCATACTAAATATTTTTGGGATTTCGTTTTCAAAAATATGTTGATTTAATTAATATTTTAAACAAACAAACAAAAAGCTTTAAAATTTACGTGAAATTTGTTCTAACTTTCGATTGTTTAAATGCTTCTTGATAGTTTTCATAAGGGTAGGTCATTTGACACGTTTACTAAAAAGGTCGTAAAAAGTCCCAAAACGGTTCGAATCGGTCGAGAAAAGGTCGCAAGTAGTCACAAAATTATTTTTCTAGTTTCAAATGATAAAGAACTGTACACGCTTTTCAAAAGAAGCCGTTTTGCGACAAAATGCGTACATTTGTTACTGGGGATAATATTTAAAGACAACTTTTTCAAAACCACCCCCGTTCCTGCGGAGACAACCTTTCAAGCGATGTGAAATGTTCGTTTTTATCCCTGAGTCATTGCGTGTTACGTGATCTGACCTGAATTAAGAGTATCCCGTCCAAACAAGACTCCATAATAGAATCGTCTAACAAGATTAATGCTTAACCACTGTACAACATTTTTCTTTTTGAATGAACTTTTAAACATTTCGTTTCTGTACTTCTACACTCTCATAAACCGCAATGGAGACAGCAAAGCACATAAATTTATTAATTAGGACACAATTGAATAGAAAGAATTAACAATAATTGCGTCCATTCAAATAAATATAAAAGAAACTTACAAAACGTTATTTTTGAAGAGAGCCTGATTAACACTTAATGTTTGAACTTGAACGCTTGACGAAACAAAGAAATATACGATTCTGAATCTAAGAAACTCTGATGAAATCATCACTAAAAGACTAAAATCTTGCGACAACCCTTTTAAGTGGAATCTTGGGTGGATTTGATGGTAAGCATGGTTGCTTCAAGAGTCGAAAGCTTTTCAGAATTTTGTTTTGAATCAAAAACTAAATTGCTTCGTCGTGACTTCAAATAAACGAAATGGAATCAAAATCAACTCAAGTGATTTGAGTTTTGTTAAACTTATTTTGATTTGAAGCCAATTGAACGTAATCTGATTTGATGTAAAGATCAGTGGAAGTAACTCAATCACTTCAAAATCTAAAGCTTACGACTCTAAAAGCGACTAAATTTACATGCAACACTGAAACACCAATGCATCAAAACCGCCGGGAAACTTTCTCACTCTTTATTTTGATACTCCAGTCAGTTTATGAATGAATATCCCGCCATAATTTCAAAATGTGAGATATTAATTTAAAGATGAAAGCTTTTGATCACATACTCAACATGCAGGGTTCATGAAAAATAAAAACACTAATTATGTTTAATCAAAATTAACAAAACGTTGGTTGAATTTGTGTTTGACTCCCTTATTTGTTTGCGTCAAGACAAAACGGGCTTTTAAATGTTGCTGGTCGCTTCTGGGAAGGTTCAAAGTCGACAACTGATTACTTTACTAGGAAATCTACGAAAAACGAGTTCCTAGGCAATTGAAAGAGTGTACATTAGCAGATCTGCAAAGTCATAGAAAATTCGCTGTAGCTAAACATTTATTTCACGATTCCGCTTCGTTTCGAGGTTAGAACAAAATGTTTCCGAGAAGTGAAACTCAACCATGAAAGCCCGGCTCGTGAAAACACCTGAATGTTAAAAACTCTTGCTTCGACTGCACATTAAGCATGCAAAAACGCTATCCACCGCCATAAGTCTCCCACTTCTATCTTCACCCTAATATATTTTCACGAATATCTATTACTTAAGCAAGACGAAACACTGATAACAATGAAACACATATCGCTATTTAAAATCAAGCAAGTGGATGTTAACGTTTTTTGTTTGTTTCAACAAGAATTTAGATTTTCCACTTCTAAGCAAATTAAGAGCGCATCGTCCAGAGAATTTTTTTTTAAACAATTCATGAATTCTGCCATTCAAGCCTAGTTGTACGTCACCACTTTTGAACCAGTCAAATTCAGTCGTGGTGCCTTTTTTAAAATCTTGAATGCGAGTTTGAATATCAGAAAGTAACTGTAAAATATTAATAAACACATGATGAAGACACAAGTTTAAGATAAGAGAGATGTTTATTATAAATTGCAAATCCGAGTTTTTAAGAAACTGCAAACCTCCAAACCCTCCAATCTCCCGTCAACGACATTTATCGCTTTTTATGTGAAATGTACTTAATTCCGACGACCTTAGCTAGTCGGAAAGTGAATCAGATTAGATCAAAAACAGAGAAATTGTGTTTAAGAAATTTATAACTGTCCAATAGCGAACACAGGAAAAACTTAGAGAAAGTGTATGAAACTATAAATATATAGAGAAGAAAAAACAATAATTAAATATCTCTAATTGTGTGTTGAATGTGTATCAGACAAATATATTCACATAGATGAGAAGAAGATTGAGACACTAGAGAAGGGATATAGGTTAGGGTGTGACCTTGACGTTGATTTAACGTTGACTTGACTCGTGTTTACTGTAGACTTGACTGTAGAAGATTGTGTAAATGAGAACTACTCAAGTCAAGTTTGTAATGAACATGAGAACTTTTACAGTTTACTTGTATCAAACTTAAGTCAAGTAAACTTATATCCTAAAGACCTAGTGTAAACTTTACCATTTCAACAGTGAAATTTAACAAAATCAACTGTGAATTTGAATGAAGTCGTCGCTAGGCTTATAACGAGTCAAACAAACTATCCAGTCCAGTCAACTGTCGACCTCGGTCAAATCACTGTCAAGTAAAACCCTAATCAAACATCAACACAATGAACGGATAATTTGGATCTTTGGTTTTGAACAAAAACAAACACTCGTGTTGTGTAAGAGAGTTTAAATTTTTAACCAGTGGCACAGAACATGAATTGAAAACTATGTCATTTGATGCATTTAAATTTTAGGAATATTCTATTAGAACAGAAAAAAAAGGAAACAAAATTTCACACACTTAACAAAAACTGAAAATTAAGAAAAAAAACTAATAAAATTACTTAAAACACAAACCTAATTTATTTTATTCAAATTTGTCATTAAGCAAATCGTCTCTAAAAATACTTTTTCAGGGAAAATCTCTCCAAACGATCCGCCATATAATTTTCTTTTGTAATTTTCTGTTTATTTCTTTTCTTAAAATACCCTTCGACGATAACAGATCTACCAGCATCCTTCCATCGCTGTCAATTGTTGAACAGCTCCACATCCAACTTTGTTCTGAATATAGTCGGGGAAATTACTTTCTAAGACACGCATACGAGAAGCTTTGTAGTCAGCGATGGCGTGAGTTGACAACTGACACGAGTCACTGCGATAAACAGCTTTGAAGTTACTAGACTGGAAGGGCGTATTAGTGTCCCATCTATAAACCTCCGAGTGTCCCTCATAACGGAAGAAAATTGCGCATCCGTTGTCGGTTCCGATTATCACAAGTTTTTCCGGCTTCGTTCCCACATCTGTGAATAATAAATGATATTGAATTGCTAAAAAGTTAAAGTTAAGAACACTTTCCAAAGGGAAATAATATTCAACTAGTAACCAGATGGGTTAAAGTTTCAGTCACGCCATGGGCAAAACTTTTAATTACGAAGCATGATGAAAACGAGTGTTCAAACTTCCAAATATAAATAATGGCAGCAGTTTGCTTTGTAAAATCCTGGTGCTTTTAGAACACAACTTAGTTCAAAACTGTTTGAAATTTCGATTCAATTTGTGTTCTATACCAAGTTTTCTGAATAAAATGCACTGCAAGAGTAGCACGCAATAAAATATTGCATTTTGTACTAAAACCAAAGTTCAACTAAATTAAAGATTCAATTCTAACTATAAATGGCTTTGTTTTGAACTGAGCCTCAAATTTTGAATGAAATGTGTACGAAGCTAAGGAAAAAAGTGTACTAAAACAAGCACCAAACTGTACTAAAGAAATTAAAAGATTCCCTCAGCTTAAACTTCATCCACAGTTTTTAAATGGAAAAATCCGGGTTAACATCATCGCCCACTCACCTTCAATTCTGCCGTTGGTTCTGCCGTCTATCAAGTAGTCAGTTTTGATGGCGAAAAGTTTGTTCGAACACAGGTAGGTGAAGTAGAGAGTAGAAGTTCCGCAGGATTTACGAGTCAACGCCAGATACAAAACGTCTTTCTTTCCGCAACCTTCGCTACAAGCTTTCGGCAACACAACGCGGTATCCCTTAGACGCCTGCACGTCATAAACAATAATTGCTCTAGCGGAAGCATCCGAAACATACACAAAAGCTCGCCCGTCACGTCCGTAGTCAACAGCGAGGTACTGGAGCCTTGATGATTTGTTGATAAGTCCCTCAAATGTGATGGTTTTCATCAGCTTTCCGTTTTTCACGTTGAAGCCAACGACCTTAGGTGGGCAGGTTTGGACAGGATCGTCTTCAAGAGTTTGGATGACGCCAGTGTCAAGCACCCACAGTAGGTCCGATCCGTCGAGGACCAAATCGACGACTGATTGAAGGGCAGAACATTTTGTCTCTTCTTGCATTGACCAGCACGGAAAAGGTTCAAACGTGACACTACACGCGCCTTTCTTCAACTTTGTTTTGACAAGAGTGGCTGGGATTCCCTTCTTGTAACGAGGCAAGGCGAAGAAGAAAGTGTCGCGATAAATTTGTCCACGAGTCGCAATGTTGTTTTTGTTGACATACTTTCCCGAGCTTTTCAGAAGTGCTTTGGTCGACGAGCACGGAAACGTGAACTCTGCACCGGTCCATCTCATGTCAGGTTGACTTTGACCTTTCCCATCGGTCGGAATGATAGAATACGGGTGATGTGCGCTCGAGTGCTGAATGCAGAGTGCGATCAAAGCACCGACGGCAATTTGAACAAGTAATTGGTTCATCTACGGGAATGAAACACGAGAAATCATTTGCTAATGGTTCATTATGAATATTTGATGCTCGAAATTGAACACCCAGCTTAACATCAAGTTCAGCTGAAGTTTAAGGGGCAGTTAAGGTGTCGAAAACACTTGAAATTTAATCAATTCGCAGGAACTGATAGAAACTGTTTGAGTTTCAGTCAAGTGAGACAAAGGTTTAATTTTCCAATTGGCTCGTACTCTTGACTTGATTTTATTTTTAATTACATGACAAGTATTTAGTCAAGTTTTAATGTTGACCAATTGAAGACATCAAGTCAAGTTTAAGTCAGTAAAACTTGACTCAAATCCTTTATTCCTGATCTTCAACTTTTAACGCTTTCTCTCCAAATCGCAAGTACTTACAGTGCTGTTTGATGACACGAATGACTTGTTTCTACAATCTGCTTATCAATTTATACATTTTTAGTTCCTCCAATGGCCTTTACGCGACGAGAATGCTTTCGTTTGACGTTCAAAATATTTTTGTTAAGTCGCCGAAAAATATTATTTTCGCGCAAAACTCGAAAGCAAAATCGCCAGCTTTGGAAAAAAAAGTTTCAATGTCAATGACACCAACGGCACATGAGTTCCATTTGTGTAAGCTTTAATGCATGGCTGAAGTTGTAACATGATTTTCCCATTGATTCCCCATTCAACCGATTGCCGCAATAGTTTCAACCCATGTGCGTGTTTATTATTACAATCCGAAAGTGCTTTTTAGCCCAGTTCGGCTTATTGCAATAGTAAAAAAAAGGTCTCGCAATCTTAGCATTTGTTTCTTTCCCCGCAAAAACAATAACCATAAAAACAAATTCATGGGAATTCGCAAAAAGCTGAAAGAAAATGAAGTGTGTACACACATTTTGGTGGGATTAACATATGTTTGAGGGAAAACAAAAATTTCTAGGGACGGTTGAGCATGAAGATTATCGTATCGGTGAGATTAAACCTTTTGATCAAACACGGTAAGACCCAACGAGCTTGAAATTTTATTCTCATTTTATGAATTCTACCTTTTCGGAACGTGGCCAGTGACGTCATGTGAAATCCGAGATTTACCAGGAGTTGTGGAAAATATTTGTTAACCAATATTGCGGCTTCATGAAAAAAGGTATCGCGTCGGTTGTAGGGGTTGAGATTACGTTACATTCTGTTTTGACAATAAATTAATCAATAGCTTGTTGACTAGCGGAGTGATTCACAATCAGTTTGAGACAAAACAACAAAATACAGAACAAAAAGTCAAATCTTCAGAACTTAAGTTGTGAAAATCAAAGCAAACTGTCCAAATTGTTTAACTCGTTTTCTTTAGCTTGACTTGTGTGTAAGTCAAAAATTTAAATTTTACACTTTACAATCAACTTGACTTAATTTTCAAAACGATTTCGTTAAAGACAAATACTTGACTGCTTACTTGACTTTCTTATTCAAACTTTATGTAATGACAAATCCGTGACAATATTTGACACCACTAAATCGTTAACCCCGAGACTTCTCATTCAGAGAATGCAACTTTTGAAACATTTACAGTTATGGCTTCACTGTCTCTCATGAATTATACCCAAAACAAAATTATTCCGCTCGCTCACGGAAAATCCTTAAAACTTCTTTGAAATCGTGGGCTACGTGTCTCTACATCAAAATTGCTTAGAATGAAATGAATTTCCATCTAAACAATATCAAAAATATCACATAATGGTCATAAACAAAGCTGTAAGCCATGAAAGCATTTTCACAAAGCAAAGTAATATGTTTCCATGAAGGTAGATAAAGCTAACGCTACAAGGAACGCTGAAAGGGAAGTTTTCAGAACTTGCATGAGTGCCTTCATTTGGCCAGAAAACTGTTCTATTCACTCTAGAGTTCATTAGGGAAGCGTAAACAAAAGGGAATAAAAGTAGGAGTCGAGCATCATGTCAATATTTATGGAGACAAATTGAGTTTCACTCCGAGTTTGGCAAGAAAAAAACTGTGGCTCGAGTCCGGAGATTGCGGAATGTGTTCCATTTGAGAGCTTTCAAAATAAATTCCGTTTGTTCACCGTATTGGCGTGATGCCAACAAACCTCGTATTTGATTCCTATTCTCCATTGCAATGAATGAAGTTTGCACATAGAAGCATGGGGAACATGATGTAAGTTTTGAATTATACATGTGGAAGGAACGAACTGTGAAGTAACAAATATGAACTGGTAAACATGGACAGGACGTGTCAAGCGGTGGACAGAAGTGATGTCTTGAAGCAGTTTCAATGTTCTGCAAGCAAGAAAAGCATGCTTTGTGAGTTGTTAACCAGTTGTTGCCATCACGACATGTCTAATTGGTGTGATTTTGATACAATAATTGTAAGTCTGGGGTGAAGTACTTCGAAAACACGACATTAATGCAAGGTTCGTGTTAAGTGCTGACTTGCATGCAAGTAAATATTTAGCACAATTGATTATATGCTAACTATAGTGAGTTACTTGAGTCACGCTGGTTTCTGGATTTTTCAGTTGATTCAAGATGGTCGAATAGTTTCTTCATTATGTCAAATAATTTTTTTTAAGTCAACTTGACTGCTGAACTAAGTCAATTTGACTGCTAATTAATGTCAAATTGTTCTCTTTTAAGTCAGCCTTGTTTTTGAACCAAGTTCATAATCACTTTAAGTAAACTAAAAAACATAATTACACTCAATTGATACAACAATCGAATGTCTGTACAGTTGACTTTGGTTTCAGTTCATTACGATGACGTGACTTCACATAATTGACTTCACTTCTATCAATGTTAAAATCAGTAATTTAAAAGTCATTACGTTTCTCACAGGAAAATGTTCTTTCTTCCAAATTGATGTAGCAGTCTCGGGACTTGATTTCAGTATTTATTGCTAATAACATCTGGAAGACTTGTATTTATTACGTCTTCTTATGGTCTGTTCATTTATTTTACTTATTCCAAGCTGATCTTAAATTAGGATTAATTGCACTGCTTGCTGTTGCCATGCTACTGGTGATTTGAGAAAAAGCTTCACAGCAAACAGTGATTACCAGCACTGTGCAAACAATTAACTGCAACAAGGAGCACTGCCAGAAATACCACTTTCATGTATTCATCGGAAAGTTTTACGAAAATCTGCAGCTAAGGTTGTTATAAAATAGTATGCCATAAAGAAAGTGAAATCGAGAAGATGAAAATAAAAAAACCTCTGGGAAATTAGTTTGCGGAGAAAACGAGATGAAGATAATAAGGAATTATGATGCAATTTTGTCTTATTCATACGGAACACGAAGAAATTTCTTGGAACAAGGATCGGTGGCATTATAAACGAAGCAGTTGGAGGCGAGCGACAACTAGAGTCTTTAATTATGTTGATAGCGTGCTAAAATGACATTCAGACAATTCACTTAGAGATTCTGCTGCATGTTCATTATTTATTGCGCAGTGCACAGCTTTGAGACGCGTTGTATGTCATTATAAAAAATGTACGAGCGATAGGAATCGTGAAACAAAGGTGTTAAATTAAGTGCAGTTGTAAATCAAATTTTTTATCAAGTTTTTAGTCAAGTTTGAGTCGTTTTAATGTAAATTGCCGTCAAGCCAAACTTTCATGAGCTTTTGTGTCTTTTTGAAGTCAAACTTAAAGCACAAATTGAAATTGTTCATAGTCGTAGACTCGAGTGTATCCTTGAAAGCCCTGCGGATTATTCTGGTTAAAGCTTGAACGCGAATAGCGCAACTCAAAGCACAGGAAGAAGACGCGGGAATGGGGAAAATAATTTTTTCATTTAAATTCAAGTAATAGAAAGCGTGTCGTGTATAAAAAATAAATGAAAGAAAACCTTTTATATTTTTTTGAAATTTATGAGGATACTTGCATTGGTGTAATGAGCATCAAAGCATTGAGCACTCAATTTTTCGCTATGGAGGCATCACTAGAAACATTTTCATGAAGGCGCTGTAAATATTTCTCGGGAAGAAAATGGGAAAAGTTTCTCTTGTATAATCTCAATCTCAGATTGTTACATAAATAACGCTAATACGTAAGAAGGAGAGATGACAAGTGATGTCATTTGTTCAAATTTGCAAGGAAAATGGAAGAGAAGTTGATATAAAACACGAATCAACATTAAGAAATTGAATCATACTTAAACAAATCAGTCCAACTTGACTAAGTAACTTGAAATGAAACTTTAAATCACTTAACTACACAAAAAGGTGTTATTTACGATGAAATAGTTAATTCAAGTCCAGGAATCAACTTGATTACTCAGCCTAATTCAAAAAATAATCAAAACTCATGGCAGTCTTCAGTAAATAATTAATCAATTCCACAAAGTTTGTGTTTCTTTTCGTCACTTTCTAAAATTTTCATGCTTGATACGTTCAAGTTGAAAGCTCTGCTTCATCCCAGATTTATCTCCTAAAAGCTTCGTATATTATGAATCTGCCACTCAAACTTTTATAAAAATTAGAAAACAAAAAGATCCCAGCCCCACTTCAAAAAGCGACGAAATTCCAACCATCCACAATCTTCCGATAGCCTGTGAATCCCAAAACATTTTATGAAGTGACCGATGTCAATTTGTGTCAACTAAGCAGAGACGACCGAACCTAAAGTCCAAAATGATGTAGCAGCTAATCAGTTGCGAGACTTTTTCTTCTCTGTCATCATCATTTTCAATAGTCTAATGGCCAATGTTGTTTAAACATGACAAACTCGGAAAAGCATTTTATGATATTCTCGGATAATTGGGCCATTTAAATTCAGCTTGCTATGCCGTAGGAAGAGAAAATATGTCGCTTCGTACTATGTGAACGGCATAGCAGTCAGCAATGATTCAATTTATTACTAAATATTCTCTTAGCCTTCGTGCCTGTACACTACGTAATTTATAAATCATCGTTCGGATACTTCGATGAATAACAGCCTAACTGGTGTATCGCCGTACTTCAAAGAACGGAAAAAGCTTATTTAAAGCAGTAATATTTTGGTACGAAAATATAACAAAAAATTGATGTCACTTATGAACATTCAACGGTTTCATTTCCTGCCTTAGCTGACATGTTATGAAAAATCTGAACCTCTCAAAACTTTATTTCAAACTTGATCATATTACCGCAGTCAAGGATAATCAAATTTTTTTATTATGAAATCTGGCAGAAAAGCAAGCAGACCTAAGAAAAGGGCTAAGGTGGAGTAAGCGGTACAATAACTACTAGTAATTACTAATAATTACTAATAATTACTAATAATTACTTGGACTACAACAGCACAGGATCTCGGGTTGCCCAGATTAACCCTCCCCGAAACAACTTTGGTGCCTTTGGAAACTTCCGATGTAGACCTATTCGGTTAACTTGTTTTACTCAAGCCTGAATAAAGTCATAAGAATCAAAAAATAATTATTAGTAATTACTAAGAAATCACTAGGAAATTACTAGTAATTTATCCGATGAAGAGCCCCTGCTGCTCTCTGGAGCGCGTTAGTGCGGAAGGGAGAAGCAAGAGGGGTCGAGGAGGGCTCTACTATTTTAGTTGGAGACTTTGTGATTCACTGGACCTCATTAAGAAGGTGAAATCAAGCGATACTTCACTTTGAATTTTAAATTACTAGTAATCACTAACTTATTAGTTAGTTACTAGTAATTTCATAGTAATTTTTTAGTAATTGTTGTACCGCTTGCTGCACATTGGCCAAGAAAATCCACCTAGGATCCGGGCCAGAAAGGTCTCCAAACAGAAATTTGGGGCCATCAAAACGTAATGCCCATAAAAAACCTGCAGCATAAAAGGTTCGGAGTTTGAGACGCTGCGGAATCACAATTTCACAATTTGGAATGTCCTTTTCTTATCTTCGTCGTAAAAGTGTTTATTTCTGGCTTCTTTTGTTTATCTTTTTTTACAACTCGAAGGAAAGAATTCGGGAGCAAGAAATATGACTGGCTCATTAACCCTTCGTCTCGCTGGCGGCTAAGTGAAAGCTTCGCCCTGTGTTTGTTTTGAAATCTGCTTCGATGAGAAAACATTTCAAAGTTTGTGTAGGAACATTCGCAGGGATTATGCTTACACGAAGTCTATAAAAGTTTACTATCACAGCCTTAAGTACCATTTTATTTCATTTTTGATTACGGAGTATTCAAAGTTGATTTTTAGGAAACCTTCGTTAAATTTTGACAGCAAAAGATGCAATAAAATGGAAATAATTCACAATTTATATGATTATATATTCTTGAGTCAGGAAATACTTCAAGTTCTAGAAATTTCTGTCAAGAATCTTCACAAAATCTTACAAGAATGTTGTCAGATATTTGTACTGTTTAGTGAAAACTGCAGCCCAAAGAATTGTGAAATATTTAGTAAGATTTTAATCTAATACATTAAAACTGTTGTTTGCATTGTAAAAATCTCCTTATAAACCTTAAAATTTAAAAACATTTTGTGAAGTTCTAATCAAGAAGCTTATAAAACGCCAAACACTTGTTCGTAAGGTTCCAACCCAGAAGCTTAAAGTTTTCTTCAGTCCAACTTGAAAAACTTCCAAGTGCTTGACCTCGTGTAGTCTCCAGTGAACACACTTTAACTGCTGCTTTAATTCTCCCATAGCTTCAACAAAGCTTCCCCGAGCTTTCAAGCATGAATAATCCAAAGCTTTCCCAAATTGGTTTTGTCTCAACCACCGGTACAGAACATGCCAATATACCCAACATTATCTTATCAAAGGAAAAATTTCTCTGACATCATGAATAATTGCATATTTTTGTTACGTAATCCGTTAGGTTTAAAGAGAATCCAATAACCATTACGCCACAAAATAATCTGCTTTTTCGCTTACATTTTTTGTTCTCTTCTTTGAGCCCATTCATTACTCGTTCTGGTTTCGAAAACATCTGTCGACTTGTGCTTTTGATGTATCAACGAGATTTTTTGTGCGTTTTATCTTTATTTTTATAACATTTTTTGTTTCCTGCGAACCAAATCGGGCTTCCCATACTTTCTTGTTAAGGCAAAATATCTCGAAATAATAGAAAAATGTTTAAAAAACGAATTTCATATATCCATAAAACTTTATGCATCCATTCAAAGGCGAAGTTTGTATATTTAAGCAGTACTTCAATTTGACGACCCGCAGGCACTTCCGAGTGCTCAAGCGAACAAAAACAATTTCCTGTAATTAAATTTTAAAAGTAAAATCGATAGTAAACAATAAACACATTTCGTCATAATTAGAAACAAAAATGTTATCTCGACGACTTGTTCAGTGTTCAATGTTTTACAAATAATTTTCCGCGCAGGATCGGCGGCTGTGCAAACCCACTGGAAGTATGCTTGACTCGAAACATTGTCCTTTTGACTCGATGTGATGTTCTCGGCACTAGCAGTCTAATTGAAACTCTCGAACCGTCAAAACGTAATATTTGGCACTCTCGTTTACACTTTGAAGAAAAAAAGAAAAACCACAATCAATTTTTTCATCGCGATAACAAAAATGGAATCGCTGAAAGGAACAAATTTACAAAACAAAAGCAGAGAATAATTTCTCAGACGATTTTTACTGGAATACCCGTCAGTGTCAAAACTTTCACCAACATTTGATATATTGTATTTGGTTTTGAGTGAAGCTGGCATTTGGCCTGCTGCAAACAAAAACTGCCGAGTGAAAAATATTGAACAATCAATTCCGTATATGAACTGAATGCTGAGAGTGAAACAAATCGAAACGATGACTTTCGATATTGCCAAAAGCAATTAATAAACCCTATTCCCGAAAAAGCGAAACGAAAATTTGTGTTACAATGCTTTTTAACCAATCAATACA
>JPYR01000076.1:56992-107542 GCA_000775305.1 Belgica antarctica | reverse complement strand
TTTAGAGATGCACTCGAGTGACTCTTGAGAGAGAAAAGACTGAAGTTTTTGTGCACCGACAATAAAACAAATCTATTGTTAATATTAATGACGTCACGACACGGGAAGAAAAAGAAAATATTTTGTGAACAGGGAAGCAGACTTTCCTGCGTTGAACATCGATCTCATATGCACCTTTCGTTCCCCTTCTGTGAAGTCTTGGTAGTGCAATAACAACAGCCACTTATAAATATTTTATTTTATTCACGTGAATTTCATGTTTATAATTAATGAGAGTGTTCACTTGGTTGGCTTTAGTGCCTTTTTTCATACGCTGCTGAACCAACTAACGTGCTTTCTGAGCATTCGCCGTTAATTTATTAGTTTTTTCACTCCAAACGTTTGCGATTTTTTTTCCGGTAAGCCCTTGACTTCCATTGTCTGCCGATTAAAACAAACAGTGAAATGATGAAGTTCGAGAAAGACCGTCTGAAAACAAACGTTCTGATAACCTTTACACATGCCCCGTTTTTGGCTGTGCCGTTACTTTTTTCATAAAGTTGCTGAGTGTGGTGCCATCTTCGAGAAAATGAAACGCTACAAATGACTTGCGTTGGGAAAATAGGGAAAGTGAATGCTTCAAAAAACATTTAGTTTTTAGACATTTGTTCATATTTTATTTAGTATTCAGTTATCGAAAAATATTTTAGGTTTTTTCTTCACAGAATAAATAGATTCGACGTTTTAAGATTTGGGTTGTGATGCAGCGATTTTGCAAAGAACTGCAAAATAAGCTATGCATTAAACATTTTGCTGTTGATTTAAATAAAATTATTTATTCTTCTTCTTATTTTCTTAAATAGTTTTCAAATAGCGAAAAAATTATTTTAATCACTAAGATCTTGATTTAATTTCAATGATGCAACCAATGATCCAGTCATCCACTGAAATCAGCTCGAGTTCATAAAATGTTTCTTTTGTCAACTTCATCAACCCTTAACCTCGCGCAAATCCAGTGCCGCCATAAATAATCGAAACAAGTGCATTAATCATGCCCGAAAATGACAAAAAGTGTTCTCGAAATTACAAGTTGATTTCTTTTCGTGCCATATATTACATTACACATTGATTCCATATGGACAGTTAATTATTCTGACATATTCGAGTACGCGTAGCCTCTTTCTTCTCAGCAGGCAGACCGGGGAGGGTGTAAAAAGAGGGTTGGCAAATCATCCTCTAGTGTTTTTCTCTCTCGTTATATCTTATTTGCTTACATTTGGCATTTGATTGTTGGTTTAACTGAAGTAGGAACTTGTTTAGAGATAGTTGTTGATACATCTGGTGCAATTCCTGATAATGAGCGTTGATGATTTTATGCAACTTGTTTTGGGTCCCTATTGTCGAGTACGCTGGGGACCATTTAAAAGTTCAGTTTGGAAAAGAATCGATTCAAACGCATGATTAATAGTTTGTCTTGAACTGAGCTAAACAATAAATCTATGAAGAATTTAAAATTATAGTAAAGTTTAAACTTTTAAGTCAAGTTATCAAATTCGTAAGTCAAGTGTTTAATTTTCAACTTGACTTAAATGCAAGTGTTTCCATTCAACTTGACTCAAAGCGAACTTGACTTGTTTCAGATTTTTGCTGAGTTGAAGCTAATTGTTTCATTTTACACTTGACTTAGTTGCAACTTTAATTGAAAATAATTTGACTTAAACTTTAAGTTACGGCATCGCTTTGTCTTCTGTTAATTTATTTTTAAATATGAAAGCGACAAAACAACTGAATAGTCCCTAATTGAGTCACAATTGTGCACATTTTTCTGAAGTCAGGCCTAACAGGTATTGATCATCAACACAACTGAAACGATTTTCTCCCTTTTAATCAAACGCTGCTTTTGTATAGCGTCGTAAGATTACTCAAACACTATTTTTACGCCTCCTTTCTGCTTTACCGACTAGCTCGGAACGCACACTTTCAAGCATTAATACAGAAGCATCGTCGCAACATATGTCGTAAAATTGCTTTCTAACAGCGAGACTCGTCAGTTTATTTCTAGTCGTGTCAGAAGCAAGAGTAAAGCCAAAATCCGCAATATTAAAAACATCGTTCTTTGAATGCAGCAAATTGCGCTGTTGTACAACAAAACGTTTTGACTGCTCCGGGCAATACAATTCATAAAACCGCTTATCGCACCGTGCCGAAATCTTATTTACAAGTCTAGCGCATTTTCCGAAAACCATGAAAATTTAAACAAAAGAGTTTGGAAAATTTCTGTGGACCGTGAATGTGTTTTTAGTGAATTTTTGCGGGAAAACGTGCGGAAAGTGATAGATTTAGTCGATATTTCGGAAATGGGTCATAAGTTAGCCTTGCAATGCGTTGTTTTATGAGAATTTGTGCTTAGCTATGATATTTTGGTTATTGTTGATTATCAAAAGTGTGGATGGAAATATAATTTTTTAAGATAGACAACACGGCTGTAGAGAAACAAACACACCGTTTAACAATAAATTTAATTCAGTTGCTTACCGTGTTCATTCAGAAAACTATTTTGCTTTCATAACAAAGAACATAATTTTTTTTCCACCCCTCTGTTCTCATCTGAAGCCCAAACAAAGCCTATTTAAATTTAATTTTTACCGTTTCCTGCAAAAACTGAAACAATAACACTTGCTGATCATCATTTGTGCGTCTGCCGGTTGCACTTGAAGTATGCAGATAGGATTTGGGTTCTAAAGGGATGACCCTAAATATTTCCTTTTCAAATGATTCAAACATTTTTCTTTCATGATTTATCGCAATAATTGTAATCAGATAAACTTTGATCATTAGAAAGGGTCGCTCGATGTTCTTTTTTAGTCAGCAGTATCCGATTACGGGCAACCAACCTCGTACATATGGCTCATTTGAAATGTGGAAATCAAAAAATAAGCTTAATTCGGCTTCGGTTGATGCACTGAAATCACATTTCAGGGAACATCGTGTTCTAGGAGATAAAAATTGTTGCGGCACACGATTAACACGTGCGTCAACAACTGGTGAACTTGCCTTGCCGTTCAAAATTAAAGTGCCTTGTTTGTTTTTGTGCATTAAACAATCTAATTTATTGATTCTCAGCTTGTGAACTTCGACATAAATTGCCATCGCCAACCTTAATTATTTCCACTGACCAGAAAAATCTTTTTTGTCTTCGATTCACCGACTGCGTCAGCAAAAATCCCAAAAAAATGGTTCGCGTCAGCACAAAACTGGGAAATGTTTAATGTCTGCGATGTTTTCAATGCATACAAAAACGAAAATTCAATGACAATGGCTGAGTACTTATTTAAACGGTTTGTTTACACCTTTAAAGGTCCAGCCACATTTTTATCAATTAAAACAAGTGCATAAATTCGGGTCTTTGCAAACAAAGCCTAGCTTACAATGGATTCTTCGAAAATTAATGTGTTTTACCCTTAAAAAGTTGCAAATCCATAAAACCTGAACCTGGATTATCAAGAGAAAAATTATAGTTGGAAGTTTGTGCACATGAATCAATTCAGTGGCCCTTCGTTGTTCAGAATTTCTTTGAAACTGATTTTCCCTATTTGGAAACCTTCTTGCAGCGACACTTTGTTGCAAAAACTGAATCATCAAAAATGAACTCACTGGAGAACTTAAAGGAAATATTTTATTTATTATTCTGAAGGCTTTTATCTAATTTTCCCGTAAATTTAACTTCTTATGTCAATCAACTTTGTTCAAGACCTTCGAAATTTCTTCAAAATGATTTTAATCAAGTTAAAAGTTGTCTCAAGTCAAAAAGGTGATTTATATTTTTTGTGAAGATTCCATTCGGCCATAATAACTCACTTAACATTGCAACTCAACTTTACCGAGAAAGCAAGACAAACCAGAAGACAAGAATTTCGTGAGTTTTTCTCGTTAATTTCCGAGTAATTTCCAATGTCGTTCACAGCAAATCGCACTCGGAGGTCCAAGAACTCAAGGAATTTCTAAATAATTCGTCAAAACGAAAGAATCAATTAATCAATTCGCGAAACGGAGTGAAGATCGAAAGGAAGAACTTAAAAACAGCAAAAATGTTGACAAAAAATTTAAGGTAACTGCAAATTGTGGTGACCATCGTTTCAATAGAAATTTCTCATTGCAAATATGTTTGGAAAGTAACAAAAATTCAGAAAAAATTCAATTATCATTTTCTGGACATAAAAATATTCAGCAATTGTCAGCCCTAACTTGTGGTTCTTTAAAAAAAATTGAACGAGAAATTTTCTCGAAATAGGCAGTATTGGCTGTCACTGTATCTATTTCGTTCTTCAGTAATTGGATGGATTCTTAAGAACATTAATTAAAAGCCGATAAATAATGCCCAAGAACCGAGAACTGACTTATGTGTATGAGGAAGAAGTGAATTTATTATAAAAAAATTAATTAAAATAAGCGGATCAATAAAGAATTAATTTGTAAAAATTTAATTTGAAGAAATTAATTTTTTTGTCTTAGCAGTGAATAAGCTGCAAGGGAAGTTTGGGAAATGAATTTATTTCAGTGATTGTGGTTATTTTCAGGCAAAGGAACTTGTAAAGTTTTGGAAACTTTGGAAAGCAGGATTGTGGAAAGTTTGTTTTAAAGTGGTTTACAAATGAACTTTGAAGTTGTTTTTTCAGGAAATTATTTGCATTGTTTGTAAGTTTACTAGAAGGTAAACAGTTGGATTTTCACAAAATCAAGGCAATTGAATAATAGTTTAAGACACTGGATCTTTGGACACGTAGACATTTTCTAAGTTGCAGTTTATGGTAGTTTAATATCAAAGTTCAAGAAAATCAAACACAGTCAATTTTAGTGCATTTTGACGTCAACTGGCCAGTCAACAGTCTATTTATTATAACAGTTGATAAGTGATTCAGAAAAACGATTATTCCTGCAAGAATATTCTTTGTTCACACCAGAAAAGCATCTTCATACAACTCGTTGTACTTCCTTCAACGTCTTGGGAGTTCAAACAGCCATCGATGGAACCTCAACAAACATTTATCAACTTTTATTGACAAAGAAGAAGCTTCTGTTGCAGCTAAATCTGTCAAAATTGTTTTCAAAGCAGCTGTAAACAATGATTTTGGGCAAAACTCTTTGAATAGTTCTGAAATAAATTCCCGGTATTCTAAACATCGTGTAAAGTTCGATTCTCGATCACCATTATATTTTGTTTTTCCTTGTTTTCATCTTCTTTTCACTTCACTCCCTCCATTTTATCTCGTGGCAGAAGGATTTTTATTCTTCCTAACAATGATTTTTCACCCTTCAGAATTGCGTAAATCCCCATGTGAATACATGCTTGAACAGAAAAAATCCCCTTTGGGGTGAAGCCGTGTCCATGGCAACCCCGCAAGAAAAAAGAACAAAAATGAATTTCTTTGCAGTCGAAGCTGCACTTTTGACTTCTGAAACGAAAGTAAGTCGCAGTCCAAGTTCTGAACAGTTAATTATCAGCGATCTGAAGACAATACCAGGCTGCGATAAACGTAAACAACGTCTAGCCGAGTAAATTTCATTTAGTAGTCCTTTGAGAATATTTGGAAGAAGCCCCAAGTGAAACAGATCTTCTTCACGTCACCCATTCCTTCCTTTTTTCTGCCGACTTTCGATTTTTATCTTCTCGTGTGTATCAAGGTTCATTCAACACTGCCAGTTTCTTCCACTCCCCCGAGGATTCGGGTATCGTTTCTCCCTTTGGGGCTTTTCACGATGACTCAAGCGGCCTGAAGGGGAAGTGTTGGGTAGGTCAAAACCGTCAAAGCTTTCTTCTTCCGCTTGTTTGCGTTGATGCTGAAAGGAAACACTCGAGAACAGACTTAAAGGTTTTTTTGTGGATGAGAAGTGTTTTTTTATTTTTATTTCATTTTGGCTTTTGTGGCTTCAGTGTTTTTCTTGCGATGAAAGTGCGTTCCGATTACAGAATATTCTCAATAAATTTTTAACTTTTTTACGAATAATTGATGCTTGCAAATGCTTCGTTATTATATGCTACGAAATGTTTAGACAATCACAATGATGGGAAAAAGTTTAAGAGATATTTATGATTTTTGGTTGAGTTTTTCCGTCGTGTGCAAGGATCGGACGTTGGTTTTGGCCAGGTTTAATAACAGTGGCTAGCTTAAATGTTTGATAAATAATCAAATGTCATTCAGTAATCAAGAATTGATAATTTTTCGAAACAATTTAACTGTGACCATAGTCTTTAAACTCATGTGGCCATTTCTCTAGCAAAGTTGGCCAGTTTTGGTAATTATCTTGGCCATGATAACAAAGATGACGAACACAAAGTTAATTCAATTAATTTTGTTTCAATTCAACAATTATCAACAAACCTCAAAGTTGGCCACTGATTTCTAGCCATATTTTGCTTCTTTTGTGGCCAAGTCAAATACAACTCTTGCGAACCTTGCACAAAACAGAAATTCTTCTCGTATTTCTTATCCTTAATTTTATATTTGCACATTCACTTTGGAAATTGATAAATATTTCGATTTCATTTCACTTTTGATTAACTTTCAACGACATTCACAAATTAAGTGATATTTATGCTTGACACAATTAAGAAACTTTAGCGGTTTGATATGCTTGCGAATGACTTTTGACGTTTGTTCACTGGCGCAACTCATCAAATTTATTTTCTCACGTGCAGTAAAAGTTATTCAAATGGTGGATGTGAAATGAACTGTCTAATAACAAGTTTGAATTAATTTAAAGCATCTTTAGAGGCTTGTTTTAACTAGCAGCACCAAACGATGATATGTAAGTGTTCAACGGTAGTAAACTGGGGAAGAAATAAAATTGAAAATGTCTGTTCCACCCTCAAGCTGTCTGGAGTTCTTACTTGATGTTGAGTTGAAAACATTCGCGGATGACGCCGGTGAAGTTGTTGACAATCCTGACATTTGGATGGGTGGTGGGCCGTAGCCGTTTGCTATCGATGTAGTTCCATACGATCCCGAGCCGCCTGTCGACGAGTGCGGTGTCGATGCGCTTGAACAATACCCGCCGCCGCCCCTGGGGCTGACACTTGAACTCTGGGCTCGGCTGTACTCGTCCGCTACTTTGAATCAGAAAAACAAACAAAGTCAGCGACCAGATGTACATTGTCGATTATTCGTCCTTACCTTCAGTCCACTGGGAATTGCCGTCTGGTTGAACACTCACTGCCAATTGTCCTGAGTACGAATTAAAACCTGAACTAGCACCGCCCGTTGGTGACCTTGGCATCGAGTACAAAGCCTCTGCTAAGTCTGCTGCACGCTTCAGAATGATTTCCTTTGGCAGCTTGTCTGGGTCACCAGGGTGGCGTGGGATCAACTTTTGCAATCGCTGAAACCCGTAATCGATTGTCGGTTCGCTAAGAGCTGGGAATTTAAATAAAAATATGTCAAGTTGTTGTCGAGGTAACAACTGAACCAAGTTTAACTTACAAATATAGACAAATCGCCCTGGCGATCCTTTGCAGAACTGTTTGCTTTTGTAAGACAGTGTGACTTCAACAACACCCGGGATGTGCCTTGGTGGAGTGTGAACTCTTATCGCGTGCGAAGTTATTAACTCACTCCACACTAGCATCGTCCCAAAAATTACTTGCAAGCCCTGTTGAAGAGATTTTTGGCCATGAATTTATTTTAAAGGCAATCAAAATGTGAAAACTCACATCGAAAAAGTTGTCGCCGACAATTATGACTGAATCACCGCCTTTGGTCCAACCCTCGCTGGGTGAAACTGCTTTGATGCACGGAGTGGCCATCGGAAGCGCTGGATAAATGCCTGGAAAAATTCCAAACGTTCATTAATTCGTTGGCTTGATTGAAGTCGCTTATTAAGTCACACATTTTCGATCAAAAGAAAAACTTTTTATCAAGAGACGTTTTGCAAGCCATGTCAAGATTTTGACATCAAACTTGACATGACTTGTTATTGAATCCCTTCGTTGTGCAGGGATGTGTACAAACGACGTGACAGAACCCAAAGTAAAGTCGAAATAAACTAAAAACACCAAAAACGGTCTCCAAACTAGTTCAAATCATGAGAGAATGAAATTAAAAACCGACCGTCGTAAGTACTATCCGGTGCCAATGGATGACCTGATAAGGCTAACGAATTACCAGCCGTACTTCCATCTGGATCGAGACGCTTCGCCCGTCGGCCGTGTTTGCTGTTGTTGTGCACGAACATGTTGTCCGAGATGGCTAAAAGTGGACCATCGACGCCGACCTGCGTTGCAATTACCACCTGGCAAGGAGAAGTTTTGTGTTGATTTAAAATTTGCCAAAAATTAAGTTTTTTGCTTCGATTTCGACTTAAACTTTACAGTCTTTGATCAAACCAAAGCGTATTGCTTACTGACTGTAAATAAAGTTGGTATGATTAAACACAAAAGCGCTTTGCAGCTCTAACTCACTTGAAATCGACGCATATCTCTCGGGTTTCCAGCATTTTTCAAACAGTTTTGATTGCACTTCAAGAAGAATTTTAGGAAAAATCTGTGGAGAGTGGAAGGGTTTAGAAAAAGTTTGGCATTTTTACGGTGATCAGAGGTTTTTGTGGAGTTTTAGTTTCTCGCATTGGTGATTTTACGCTTTGAAAGCCTGAAGGGAGATTCTGAGGTTAGCAAACTGATGAAAATTTTGAACTTCGAAGGGTTTGCATCTGCGCTTAGTTTTCTTTTTATAATTTAAGTCATCTAAAGCGGCGACTTACAAAGCGTCGACTTGCAAAGCGTCGACTTGCAAAGCGTCGACTTGCAAAGCCTTGACCTAAATTTGCTTGAACCCCGAGATGAAGTGGCGACATGGCTTGAAGTTTAAAATTAAATTGTGAATGACCTACGAAGGGTCAGCAATAATCGATTAGAAATATTCAGGAAGTTGAGAACTGATGACAAGATTTACATCAAATTTAAACTAATAAAAATTTTGACTGCTGACAACTTTTTTTGCGTTTAAAAAAGTCTATAAAATAATCAACTTCATTCAAATTTAAAAAAATCTTAATTTTAGTCGGCCTGACGCATCTACACCTTACAACCCCCTTTTAAACTCAACCAGGTGAACCATTTAAGGTTCAACCTTCTTCTCTGTTCGGCTAAAACCTTCTGGTTCCATTTACAGACATTAAATTGGTCGGAATAAGCAGCAAGACCCAAAGAAAAAATTCAATCAAATCCAATTAAAATCCGTTTGTACAATCGCGTCGTTCACGTGCCTCGTGTTTTTTCTCACCACCGATCGTATAAAGCGCAGTCAGTTCATCTTTTGCGACGGGCATTGAAATCAAGTTGATGAATCTTTTATGACATCTTGTTGGTTTTTTTCTTTGTCTTTCGCAAGGAAAGGAAAAATCACAGAAAGTTTTTTTCATTTCATCGTTTTTTCCTTCTTTTGGTCGACCGCTCTTGCGTTTTTTCCCTCCGATTTCAAAGTGTTTTTGAATGGAAATAGGTTTTTTAATGGGGACATCCAGCATTTTTTCTCGGCAGTTTCAAATAAAAGGGTCAATAAGCATGTTAAAAGTTGTGAGAAACTAAGAATGTGGTTTTGCGAAGTTTTTTCAGGTGTGCATTTGAGTAGTTGAAGGATTAGTGAAGTAAATTGTCACTCGTTCTTACCTATCAATGATAACAGGGTCGCTGGGAGTCTCGTTTCTGTTGCCACAGCTTTTCTTATCGCAGCATCGACTGCACATGACTTCGTGCGTAAGTAGAACGCGACACATTTCTGGATTTTTGTCCTGGCCTTCGTAAATGATTGCCTGCGAAATTAATTCAGTTTAAAAGAAATTCGGCGCGATTTCTTTGTGAAATCTCACCTGTTTCGTTACAGAGTCGATGAGTCTGACGAAAATATCTTGTTCTTGTCTTGCGCCTGTAAAAGAAATCAGAAATTTATTACCAAACCAATTTCTTTCAAGAATGCAAACATAGAATCTTTGCATATTTCACTATTCTCGAACGGGGAAAGTTCGCCCAATTAGCAGTCCAATGGATTATTTATTGAGATCCTGTTCTCCCAAGGGATAAATTGGCCAATAATAATTTCACGGATTACTGTGCAAGCAGTGAACTTTCTCATTTTCCCGTCAATCGGAAATATTTTTTTACTGGAAATATTTAAAAATGATATTTGTGGATTTTTTTGATGTTTTTAAACGTTTCCGTTAGCAAAAAATTTGAAATTGTTATTTAGACAGAAGAAAAAACATTATTTTAAAATATTCCCCTTTATATTCAGTGCACTCAAAACACATTTTTCCAGCATCCTTTGCTAAGATCGTCGAGGCTAACGTGTTGAAACATTACTAACCATTTGTGTAGAGTAACTGCAGACGATATTGGATTCCGTTGTTCGTCTTCTGTCCTTCCTGTTCCTGTAGGGAGATGGTCAGAGGTGAAAGGTTAGAGGCTAAGTTTGCGCACGAGATTTTCGGGGAATTTTTAAAACGAATTTTCGGACCAAATGTTGTGACATGAAAATTTATTTTACGCCCGGAAGTGTGAAGAAGATAAAATGTGGTAGGAGGTTCAAACCTAAATCTTTACCTGATCTTTTTCGATGAACCCGATAAACGCTGTTCGCTCGATTTCTATTGGCTGCCCGGCGCGATCATAAAGCGCAATAACGAAGTGAAAGAAATTTGATTTTCTAAGATTGGATGGCGGCTGCTTCTCGAAGTGTGCACGACCGATTCCTAAACTGTGGAAATTATTTACTGTTAGAACTTCTGTTGTAAACTTTGAGTGTGAGTTTCAAGTTTAATGTTGATTAATATTTTTAGTGATTTAATAAAAACATTTGTAAGAAAATTTATGTTGATTTTGATTGAATTGTTATCTTTTATCAAAACACTGGAAATTATTTTAAGTTATCTTGAAAAAGTCAAAAGCTTTTTCCGAATTGTGTTGATCAACGAGCTGCTGAAATATTTTCATTAAATATTAACGCCAACTTTTTTGAGAAACAGCTTGTCAGATATTTTTAAAAAATAATAAGAAATTTTCAGGTTTTTAGTTGAAAAATGTGTTTTCTTTGAAGTTAATAATTTTGTGCTCACGAAGTCTGTGAATTATTTGACTTTAATTAATGTTATTGTGTTCACATCAATCTTTAAAAATAATTTATGTCTTGCACAGTTGTTGATTCATTGACACGTTAAGTGATTAATATTAGTTTTAAAATTTATTTTTAATATTATTATCATGACAATCTGACAATCAAACATTTATTTTTCAAACTTCAAAGAAATATTGTTCACATCTTAGTTTTATTACTTAAGAATTTTTTTCCCAAGACTCGAGTAAAACTTTTACGATTAATTTCTTAAGCTTTTAGCTCATTATGGCAGTTTTTATTTTGAATAAAAATTCAAACTTTTCTTCTCATTATTTTTTTTTTGATTCAATCTTTTTTTATATTTCTTAAGGTTTCAAAAAAAATCACTCGTCACAATCTCCTGATTTTCACACTCACTTTGTCTGATCAGGTTGCTGCATCCACCTTGCACCCAAAGGTTCTTCTTTTAAGCTTGTGACGGGGCCGCGGGGCTGATTAAGATCACTGCCGGGTGGCAGGCCGAACATGAACATTCCACTTGTCGGATACATTCTTTCTGATCGGAAACTTCTTGCTGCGATGCAAGTTGTGGTCATGTCATTAGCCGAGATAAAACCCGGCACTGGTTCGTCTGAACGCAGTGTGAAATAACTTGCAGTATCACTTATGGAACAAATTTTTGTTTTTGTTTAGAACACTGCAGCGATAACACTTCAATTATTTTTTCGCGTTAATCTCGCAATTAATTTTCAATCTGTTCTCTCAGTTTTCACTTTATTTGTGCTTCTCCGTATCACCGAGTACGACAATCTTGTTTCACGAGCCAAATTAGACGGCTACCGATCACTTTTAACAACTTGGGGAATTGTGCGGTGGGAAAACTGCCGGTTCCAAAGGTCCACCAGGATCTTCTCACTTGACAATGAATTCCTGATTTTTTCCACTGATATCTTCAGGACTTTTTATTTCATAAGTGCAGACAGTTTAAATCACAAGAGAGAGATCCGTAAATTGTGAAAATGTGCCCGTGTGTACTGCCGTTTCCCGAGTGACTGAACAATACCCTGCTGAACAACTCACATTTCTCTCCGATTACAACCAGTACACGATGATAGGGAAAAGAACGAAGAAAATTTTGAAAGGCGGCAAGTACTTTTGGGCTTTTGCGTATTTTCATCCGAATCTCCGTCCCACAGTTTTTTTTACTGCACACCAACACGAGTTCCGTGTAGAATTGAACAATTTTACTGTACGTACACGATCAACCGCTGTGTATCGACATGGATAGCGTGTCGCTACACGAAGAAGTAAAACCAAACTCGTTTTGTGTACGACACGATGAATGGGATGGAACTTGACACGAGAACAGCACTCCAGCCCCGAACAAAAGTGTTGATAATCTCTTAGCTGACGTCAGGCCAAAGTCACGACGATTTGAAGGATTTTCCACATAATTTAAATAATAAACGACCACTGAGTTCCTGAACTGCCTTCATTGACTTTTCGGTTTCTGTGTCGAATTCTTGTGTGAAAATATTTTTTCGTTTTTGTTATGATTGCTATTGATCGCTTGTTTTCGGTTCTACCTACTGCAAAACTGCGGGAGTTTTCGTAAATATTTGCATTGTTGACTTGGAGAAGAGTTGTTTGAAGAAATTATGACAACCAGAAATTTCTTTGTTGAGTTTATCGAGAAAAAAATGCAAAGTCATGTTTAATGGTAAACGATTCCTTTGTGGCAAAGACAATTTTTCATAAAACTTGATATTTAGAATATTTTTGTGAATTGTTTCGACTTCTGTGGAGATTTTTCTCGAGAATGTCATCGAAAAACATCATTTTTTAAGTTGTAGAAGACTTAAAGGCAATTACTTTAACATTATGATTTTCAATTTTGTTAAAAATCGATTCAGCGATAGAAAAAAACACAACAATCTTCCCATTTTGAAATATTTTTCAAAAAAAAATGTGATCTTTATTTTCAATTTTCTTGTCATTAAAACAATTTAAACCAGAGGTTGAATTAGACTTTAGACTTTAGGTATTTTTTGGCGTTTTCCAGCTATAGCTTTAGCTTTAGCTTTAGACTTTTTTCAAGGACCAGCTTTAGCTTTAGCTTTAGCTTTGGGGTTTTGAAAAACTTCAATTTTAGACTTTAGCTTTAGAGTTTAAAAAAAGTCTAAATTCAACCTCTGATTTAAACAGAAATGTTTGAAAACATCAAAGAAATTTCTTTTTTTTTTTTCTAATGACTTTATTAGGGCAAATTGAGTTAAATTTAACCTAAATAGGTCGACACCGAACGTTTTTGATTGGCACCAAAAGTTTGACCTCTTGGAATTCGATTCACCGCAACTCTTTTTGTGTTTAAGAAGAAATTTCTAATTTAAACATTTGTTTTGACCTTTAACTCGATCCATTCGATGAAGTCACTAGCTTTAGTGTAAAGTGGGAAAGTTTTCACATCGCAGTAATGGTCGGCTACCTTTGAATGGCCGATGTTAATTTAAAAAATTTAAGTCAGCGTTAAATTAAGAAACTTTAAATCTTGCTTTTGATAATCGTTCTGATGAAACTCAATTCAAAAATGTCGTAACATGTTAAAAAAACATCTGCAAGCACGAATCAGAAGAGAGTTTCATTAAATGAACTCACCGAACGATGTTGTTTTAAATACTTTGCTACAAAATCGTTCTCAATGTCGTGGTAATTTCAGCATAGTAACCCTAGTAACATTGAAGTCAATTGTTTTTGATTTTAAAGTTTCATGTCATATTAGAGATACATTTTTATATGTTTGCGAAGAAACTAAAAATTAAACTAGAAACATATTATCATATTATAGAAAAATATTATAAAAATAAACTTTTTTCTTGGGAAACCAAAGATTGGCCATTTTTATTCCCATTAAAGCACAAAGTTTTTACTTCATGCTTCCTTTTACGGGCAGAAGGTTTCCACCTTTGTTACTTTTCTGTTCCATCATGTCATTTTTTTTGGTCTTCCAAGTATTCGTTTTAACAGCTATCACATAACATCGATAATTCATTTATTATTTCAATACATTCTTCATTTTCATATCTTCTTGCTTAAAACTTATTCAATTTTCAAGCATTTTCTTGTCGTAATAAGTCATCGATTTGGCGCATAGCGCGTTTGACAGCTCCCAGCTTCTTGCTTCTAAGCAGATTCGATTTGATGAGACCTTCAAACTTGTGGCTGACAGTTTTTATCAGAACAAAGTTTTCGGCGTCATGCACCAGTCGAATGGACGAACGCGGTTCCAGGTTTTCCATCAAAACTGCTTTCTTCAGCAGGTCAAGCACTTCTTTTGACAATGAACCGAGTTCTTTCTCAAGCGCCGACAGAAACTCGCACACTGAGATGAGAGTGACTGATTTATCGCTTCTGACTTTTGACTTCGAACAGTGCTTAGACGAAGCGGAGCTTGAATAGCTTGAGAAGCTGCTGCGTGAACTTTCATCGGAAAAGCGCGACGACTTTAAAACCGAATGGAATCGCTTACTTCTCTTTAGCAACGCTGTTTCATCGGAACAATCAGCGAAAGTTGGACTCAGTCGGCGTTCTCGGTGTCGTGGCTTTGGACTTCTGCTTGTGCTTCGTACCACACATTCACCAATTTCGTAGTCAACAGAAGCATCCGGAAGTTTAGCTTTTAGTTTGTCAACAGCGATGTCGTGAAGTTCTTTCATTCTTTTGTCCCAGAACGTTTCCCACTCGAGGTTCTGCTGTGGACACTCCAAAGCACCATCAATCAAAGCATCTTGGCCGAATCGGCGTTCCAAGTAGACGTTGAACTCTTCGCTGTACAGTGGATGCGAATCTGGCTGTCTCTGATACGCATAGAAGCTGTTTTCCAACTCTTCGACTGCTGCGGTGATCGATGCCTTAGTTTTCTCGGTGGTGTCAGCTTCAAGCATGCTTTTGTGGAATTCTTTTTTCTCGAAGTGCAGATGCACAAGTTGTGGCCGAGCTGAAAAATTAAAGGCAAAGTTAGCAAAGGTCACTCGATGTAGTTTAAACTCACGTCTTAGACTTATTTGTTTTCATGCACTGACGGGTTGGTTGCTTGTCACCTTCATTTCCAGTGTATAACAACGCAGCTTGATTGATCTTCTCCAGCAAGACTGTTTCGCAGTCCAGTTTGTGACTTTTACTAAAGTCTTCCTTGCACTTTAGTTGCTTGTGAATTGCGATTTTCTGGAACTCGTAGTAGCTTATTTCGTATTATTGATCTTTCAGGCGGCCAAACTTCTGTTCAATTGTCTCACACAGTGCGTCGAGAATTCCAGCCTTGTGCGACAAGTCTCCAGTCACGAATTTCTTATAAACGGAGTTGAAATTGTGTTCCTGCAGTGATAAAGACAAGGGAAGAAATGAAAATTGAGTCTTCAATGTTTGCTTTGTTGAAAATCTTTGGTCATTGCGGTCGATTTGTTTACACAATGACTACTCTAGTAGACAACATTGGTTAACAATTCCGGCTTCGTCCGAAACAAAAACCGATTTTGCACGAGAAGGAACAAAACTTTTCCTTCTAAAAACGTTGCACAACCATCAAAGTTTTTATCACTCACCGAGAACTTGACGCGGTGTCGATAAGAAACGAGATGTTCAGCCGCCAAGTCACTGGCATCGCAGTGCTTCCCGCACAAAGTGCAGACGAAGGACGTTTCCTTGCTGCTGTGTCGAATAACTCAATTAACATATTCAAGTCCAACAATGAAAACTTTCTGTTTGCTGAAAATCATCTCGAGGGAAGTTTTGAACTCGTTCTCGAGGCCTGGCGGGCCTGGTTCACCAGAATACATGTTGCTGCAGCTTCTTACGCGTCGATTTTTATCAGTTTATCTAGTTGGAAGACTGCTATCGCTAATTTGTCGTTATTTTTGCTGTGCGAAGCATAGCCTGAAGATTAACACTAACACAGACACACGATGTCATACAAGCAACGCCATCTCAATGTCAGACTAACACTGTCATCTCGATGTCAGCTGAACAACTAAAAATAATTTTTAGTTTGCTTTGTAAGTGTTTAGAGATGGCACTGACTCGAGTTAGGACTAAGGAGAATTTTTTTCTTCTCGTTGTCCAAGCTGCGTATATTTTTGGCAGGTCTTCAAGTGCTTTTAACTTGCCATCGTAGCTAGACAAGTAACATTAAAAACTAAAAGTTCATAAAAATCAATTTCCACAGTTGTTCGTTTGTCGTTAGTTCGTTCAAACTGCAGAACTTGCAAAACCAAAAGAACCTTTAACGCCGGGTAACGCAACACTCCCTCCCTTCGTCGTTGTCCAATTGCACAGCACGCTAGCGACTTTAGTACACGGTCACTAACACTGTCGCGAGGTCTCGACTCGATGAAAATTTTCGTTGGCAAAAGCAAAAACTTTTGAAGTTTAAAAATTTAAGAGAAAAACGCGAAAAACTTTCGGCAAAATGGTGTAACGTGTGGTGTAGGCTCCAGATAGTGTATAAGCAATCCCAAGTTGCAAGACTCCGGGATTTTTATGAGTTTTTTAGTTTTTTCCATCTTCGTGAGTGGAAAAAAGTTCTCGGGATAAAAATGTGAAGAAAGTTCGTGTGAAGCGCTCGATGAAATTGAATAAATTGATGAAAAAAGCTGAGGGCTGAATGCTGAGGCTGAAAGCTTAATAAGACGATAATCAATAAGGTGACATCGTTCTAGTGATTCGCTAAGTGAGTTGAGTCGGAGATAGAAATTTGCTTTGGCCAAAAAAAAAAGAACAATTTTGCAAAAAAGAAAAAAGATTGAAAAAATGACGAGAGTTTGAATGTGAGTGTACAGGAAAATAGAAGAGTCGCTAGATTTCACTTTTTCCCTTGCGGAGTTGTCTTGCGACTGGTGATAACAACGCGACAGCGGCCACAATTGACCAGATTTGTAAGTTCCAGCGCCGCCAGCGCCTGTCGTGGCTCGCAGACGTGCCCGAAAATGTCGGGAAACAATTGGAAATGCTGAAAAAGATTTTCAGAAAAATGGTCGCGTGTGTGAGTGGCTGTTCGTGTATGGGCCCGATGTGTATTTGTGCATCAATCTCTTTTGATAATAATTATTGCATTTTTTCGTTCAGCCTTTGCAACTCATTTTTAGATTTATTTATGGTCTGAAATGAACTTAAAATTGGATTTTAATCTGCGCCCGATTTGCAGGCAGGCTAGAAGCGGCCGATAATGGCGATAATTGTCGAAGAAGGGCCCCGTAGAACATGAAAATCGTTTCGTTGACACATTTCACCCGAAAGATTATGACGTCATCGCTCGATAAGCGAAGGGAATTTTTTTTCTCGGAACTTGCAAACCCGTTCAGCCCGATCGGGGCCACTTTCGCGTTGATTTGTGAGCCCGCAAGCAGGAAGCGACGTTCCTCAGACATTTCAAGATGAACACACGTTGTATACGTACACAAAATAGATCCAACCGCGGCCTGTGTTTATGGTTGTGCAAGAATTTTTCTTTCACCCGGCGCATGCCCGCTGATAGTACAAATGAAAACCTCTTTTACTCTATCTCGTCGTCTTTAAACTTTTTTCACATTTTTTTACTCCGAATGAAAATTTTCTCCTTTCAACTGTAAATTATAATTTTCCCTGGTGTGAGGGGTGGCCGCCGAAGAAGACGTTTTGTTGTATAAATGTTATCCGATAATTCACCGCAACTTTATGTGAGTTCTCTTCATTCAACTCTCATTAAATGTTACATCGAAGAGAGCGAGAATAAAAGTTAGTTAAAGTTAAAATTAGAAGTGGGGTCGACTTTGAGTGACGTCAGCGTCGTCGCGAAAGCAAGTTGTGACTTACAATGACCTACAATGCGCTGTCTGAGTGTAGTTTTGAAAGTTTTTAAGTTCCCAATGACATCACGAACGTCAGAGGGGTGTATGCGGGGGTTAAGTCACCTGAAGAAGAATCTTTCAAAAGTTTTAAAGGTTGAGAAAGCTGTGAAGATTTTCTTAAAATAAAAACAGCCTGAAACATCACTTTAAGACGTCCCCACCTTAAAGATAGGGTGAAGACACGCTAGGCCACCTAGAAAACTCAATTAGAAGCACTTTAAGCTTCAGAAGACTCTAAAGTCGTGGAGCCAACCAGTCGTGACATCACTTTTAAACTTCCCCTCGTTAGTGACAGGGTACAAGCTAGTCAGAAAACTCAATTTCAAGTACTGTAAAGAAGCAAACTAGTTACACTTTCTTTTCAAAACGAATTTCACTGCAGTTACGCGATGACATAACCTTCGCACGCCACCGCTTCAGCCTGCAATTAACAATTAAATCGTGCTAAATTAAACTAAATTAAATAAGCACGTGGTTGTTAATTGATTTCTTCCTTTCATCGCGAGAAAAGTGGGTGAAAACATGAACTTCTGGCCTACGCTGTCGCTGTGCCGTTCTTGTTGGTAGAGATCAGCGCTTTACATCGCCATGAGTGTAAATATTATTCTTTCTCGCTCGTCCCTGATTCTCTCTTGTTCCTCATCGCCGCTTCTTGTTCAAATTAGATTCCTTCGCTAGAAATCAATAAATTAATTAAAAAAGGATTTTCCGACTCGACAAAAATCGATTCTCGTTCTCGCCGTTTTTGTTTTCTTCTTCCTTTAATTTTTATGTATGCAGAGTGCTTTGATGTGAAAACTTCTCGGCCAAGCAAATCGTCTATCGAAAAATAGTTTCAATGTTCTCTCCAAAAATAAATCGCAAGCGATGGAACAAGAAACATGTTTGAAAATAATTTGCAGCGATTTGCTTGTTGGAATTCCGTGGAAAGCACTATTGGGTTGAGTTTCAAAGGGTTTCTGCGTGGGAGTGGTTGTCAGTGATGGTGTTTCGAGAAAATGCAGTGAAATCCAAAGTGAAAACTTACGTTTAACCGTTGACCTATAATTGAACAATTGCTTGAATTTTGTTTAGTAAACACTTCATTCTAAGTTTTCGTGCAATCCATAAGTGATGTCAATGACAAAACACTGACAAAGTGAACACCAAACTTACTGAGAACAAGAAAAAACCATTAAATAACCTAAATACAATAAATTAATCCTTTGCACATGTGACTAGCTGCTTGAACTGTCCCTAATGGATCTGGGTGGGGTGTTTCAGATCAAGACTGCATTGGTCTGAACAACCCTCGATTGAGTTGCTTCATTGAAAGCCCGTAAACACTCACACAGCATGACTCTTCATCAGTGGCCTCATTTTCTGCACACACTGATTGGTCTTTTGCGGACGTGCACAGGTCATGTCAGGGGTCAGAGCATTAATTTAACACCTGGTCATCTAAATCGCTTGAATTCTATGCAAAATTGTTATAAATTTCCATCAACTGACCTAGAACATATGTTGAACCACACATCGATAGAAAATATTTGCGCCATTTGATGACCACAACGTCAACAATCACTGCAATCTGTGATATTTCCCACAAACATCGCCTTTTCTGAATTCAGTGAGCAGTCTGGCCGGCGTATCTGGATGAATCATCGGTCGGGAAAAGCTTCCCCATTACATAATTGAATCCGCAGCACATCTGATTATTCTTTGTTTTAATTTTTCTGCGGCATTATATAACGAGCTCGTTTTCAAGATAATAACAAACGAGACAAACATTCAGCTTGATTAATGTGTGGCAATGTGTTGCACGCAGCTAAGCGATAACATATCTTATCGCATTGCAGAGGTTATTTTCTTACGTAAAAAGTGACGTCTTTTGGATTCTCAAGTGCTGACTTAATCGAAAGACGCTCGACGTGAACTGATAACGCCACGGTGATTGAATTTCAGCGCAACAGCGATGACAAAACCATTCCAAGCATGCCTTCTGTGACACTGATCAGCGTAAACTGATATTTATGACATCTGCATGATCCTTCAGCAGCGCTTATCAAGTTTCAAGCAAAGATTTTGTACCAGTTTTATCTCGTCGCTTCGTCATTGCCTTTTATTGTCTCTGCACCTATCGCAGACTAACGGTAAATGTCTAGTTTGTCAAGATAACAGAATGTGTGTTCACATAGAGGCTTTGTGATTAAAAAAAATAGGCACAAAGTGATTGCGGCGTGGTTATACAAAGACAGTTTGATTGTGGATGCATTTATGATGGAATTTGCTAAGCAATTCAGTAATACAGCACTTGACTTGAGTTTACTTTTACACTTTCATTCAGCAATAAAGTTATTATGTGATTCAGCACTTTTGACAGCCATTTCAATTCATTAAGCTTTTTTAATTCAGCAACTAAGTAATTAAGCACTTAAAGTCCCTTCAAGTCAGCACTTCTTTTAAACAGCAAGTGTTTAAGGCAGCACTTAAAATGATCTTACACATTTCAATTCCATCCGACATAAACACATCCAAGTCAAAATTAAAGAGATCTTGTCACTCATTGACAAAAGAAATTTTGTTGTTTGCCATTTTGCCTACTAGAATTTGAACCTCGCAAACACTAGAAGCTTTCACTGTTATCGGCAAGTTTTGCCTTCCTTTTCATCTCTTCGAGTGGCAGATTTTTGATTCGGAATGTGAGACATCATTTCAAAGCGTGAGAAGCGTAATGAAGAAGTAGTTATTAAGACAAACAATCTTTCGTTATCAGAATCAGCAGCCCGAGAAAAGTCGGGCAAGAAGAAAAGAGAAGAAAAAATGTGCAAATAACAGGAGAATGAACCTCCCACTCTTGAAGTACAATTTTCTTTCACTCGATCAGTGTTCGCTCTGATCTGGCGTAATTTGGATCTGTTTTTCGGGCAACAAAGCATAAAATCTGCCACCTTCCGAGATTTTTCTGCGTCAGACCTTCGCACTCGCGAGATTTGTTTTGTTTCATTTGATTTTTGTGTATTGTTTGCTCGGTTACTTATTATCAATTAATTTTCCCATGTAAGTTATCTTTGACGTGTGTGAAGGTGTTAAATTATTTCGAACGCAGTAATCTTAACAAATCGATCGCGAAACTTCGGAAACTAAATTCGTTGTGAAGGAAAAAATTTAAATTGTGTGGAATTTTTTCCTTTCGAACCGATTCATCGCTGATTCGAAAGCAGTAAATGTCTACGAAAAATAATCTGGTTTCAAGCAGGAGTTTTCATCTCATCTTTTCTTCTGCCCGTTACTATGATTTTCTGCTTTTGTTCGATGAGTTTTTCTTTCTTTCTTGGAATTGCGCCAAAATATTGAGATTTTCTCATATTGTGAAGGCAAAAAATTGAATTTCTTCGGCGTTGAGATTAAAGAAAAGAAAATGTGAGACTCGAGCAATGCTTTCCAGGGTGAGATGTGTGCTGCTAACAAGAGTATAGCCGGAAAGCGAAAAAGTCGTTAAGATTTGAATCGGAGTCAAGTGTTTCTGATTCCACATCGTTTTATTGCTTTCCAATCACAATTGGACTTTCTCTAGTGCAACTTGACTTTAAAAAAGTGCTTTCTAATTAACTTGATTGATCAGTTTTTGAACTTGACTTCACCAGTGGACTAACTTGACTTATACTTGGATCAAGTGAACCTGTTTTCCAGGTGTTCCTGCGCACCCAAAAGTGAATAAATTTGTGTGAATTGTGAAACGATTAAGAATGGAATGTGCTTGCAATCTACTCAAAAGTCTAGGCTACCGTGTACTACAAGTGTGCAGACACGTTTTGCTGCCGCTCTCCACCGCTTAGATCTCATATCAGATCTCTCAGATGTGATGACGGATAAATATAAATAGAAACGTCGTAAAAATGCACAAACATTTCGATAAATAATCGCTCGCCTTAACTCTTACACCCAAGTATCGGTTTCACGTAAAGAAATTTCTTCATAGAAAGGGTTTTGTTATCGATTCCTTAGTAAATGATAGCTTTGAATGCGGCCTAAGGTATTAAAAAGGTTAAACAAATGAGTGAAAAAACGACTAGTTTCGGTGCCAGAATGAATTATACAGAAAAAACCGAGCTTGAAACACATGTTTAGCTTCTTTACAATTACGTCACGGTCTTGTTGGGGATGTCGCAGGGTGATGTGCACAGCCTGAGACTTCACCATGAGTGCTCAGATCGGAAATTCCAAAGGTTTTAGTGTGTTTGTGCTAAGTTTGCCATGACGTCTTCGAGTTTAAAGCTTACTAGACAAAAATTTTGGGGAACATCCGCTAATAAACACAAATTTCTAACCTTCATTGAATCGAAAATCAGTTCAACCGGACAGCAGCGATTGAAATAGTAAAAATATTAGTTTTTAACGACCTTCAAGCTTCCCAGACACACGTTCAAGAACATTCGGGGGGGTAAATGACCACTTCAAAGACTTTCAGGCCGCGTCAAATATTTCCTCAATAATTAACGCCTAGCCCGCTGTTTCACTGAGAACTTCGGTGTTCTGTTAACTCTAATTAGACAACACCACGCAGTTATCTCCGATGTGGAATTTGATAAGACTGAGCGAAATGTTTACTACTCCTGCAGCCAAACTCGATTAAACATTTGCCGTCTAAACTTCGATCAATATTTATTAACTTTAGTGATAGAATATCGCCGTGAGACGCGGGCAATTCGTCTGCGAAAGTAAAATTCCCGAAAAATCCCCGAAAAATATTTCAAAAACTTTTCCTCAAACACCGATGGTTATTTATAGCCGCGGGGAAAAACAAGAAATCGTCTGAGTTTCCACAACGAATTATTTATTTTAGAAAAAAATCACATTCACATGTCGTGAAGCCAATCGGATCAACTTACAACAATTTGGTAGGGTGTGTACATGAGAGTGGACTTGGTGACCAACTTTGTGATCCAAGACTAGATTTCTGGGATTTTAATTGACTTAGAAAGTCTTATGATCTTGTGATCTTATGAACTCAAATTTAAAAAGGATCAATTCAAGATGACACTGAAGTCCATTCAGCAGTTTTTGAGTCAGGTCAGGAAATAATAATTTAACTCGTTAGTTTTTGAGCTTGTACAACTAAAATCATAAGCCAAATCAATCAGTTCCCACAGTTAGTGAACTAATTACATGGATTCAAGCCAACAACAGTCGTCGCACCTTAAAATTCAGGGGATTGTTTCAAAGTTTTGTTGTTGTATAAAACTGGGTCGAGAAAATGCGAGTGAAAATTCGGGTGTGAAGATGTTCTGAGGTACTGAAACTGCGAGAAGAACGAAGGTCAGTTGAGATTCGGGCCGAGAGTTTGAGAAACTTCACCTTGGATAAGATCATAAAGCTTATCATTAAAGGTGTAACGGAGTGACGCGCTAAGTAAACAAATGTTCATCTTACTGCAGTGAATATATCCATCGTCAGTGAAGTGTTGAGGTCTTAATAAAGTTTTAGAAAACTTTTCGTAAACTTATGTCCACAACGTCTGTAAATAGACAGATGAACACATCGAATTGATTCCGTCGAATTATCGTCGCCAAGCATGAGTGTACTAGCGATTCAAGAAGTCACCTCCGGAATTTCCCATAGCAAATTACTTTTCTATGTTTAGAAAACCAATTATTCGCTTCTGATAGAAGGCAAATGAAGTGACGATAGAGTTCACTTTGGTGGCTTGTTTAGCGAAAACAAATTTAAATGCTAAGAAGTGGTGTAGGAGTTACAAAGAAAAGCTTTAAAAGATTTTTTTTAAGTTAGTGGGGTGATGGGTGGTTCAGTCACATTTGAAATGGAATTTTAAGTGACTTTTCTAGATTTGCGAGGTGTTGTTAACTTTTGATTGGAAAAGTTTTGTGTAAATCTTGACAACATTCATTTCAAGTGACTTAATATGCGGACGGCCTCATTGCGATATGGATTTTGTAACGTCACGAAATTCTTGAAACTATTGATCATATTTTCGCCTTTCGTTTACTGAAAAACTTACAACCGCATTCCCAACATTGTTCATGACGTTGCTAGTCACATGACGTCATTGCTTCCATGACGTCACGACACAATCACTCTCAAACCGCAATTAAAACTCCATTTTACACTCCGTCGTTAAACATTCCTATGAAACTTCTAAACAAACTCTGCGATGAGTATGATTGTGTCTGGATATTTTGTACGAATAAACATTAACTGGAATGAATCATCAAAATCATCGTCGAGCCACATTTGTCCTTCAAGACACTACAAGCGTTCTCATCGCCAACTTGCTAATGGAAACTTTTTTTCTTCTCTTGTAGCGCGCCGACGAAATCCATCTTCTGCTTCGGCAAACTGTGAACATGGCCCCACATGCAACAGACATTTGATGTTTAGTGAAAGAAAAACATAAACAAGAAGTGAACAGTTTAAAAAAGCAATAACCAGGCGAGAATCCGCGTAGATATAATTTTTATAAATTGCTTGAAAGTCGACGCCGAGAGTGACTAAAACAAAAGCAAGTAGTGTAGACAGATACAGAAAAGAGAGAAGAAAAGTCGCGGAGTGTGCGCACATCGGTGGAAAAACTCTTTAAGGGAGAAAAGAAGGAAGAAATTTCGGAAATAGTTAAAGACGTTGCACTCATTCAATTAACTAATAATTAAAAGCACCCACATAAATAACCAGTAGCTAATCACGATGGCAACGATCAATGGTCGTCCTACGCAATATCGCATTTCCCTCAAAGAGATGCGTGAGCTCATGGAGCACCGTGGCCGTGAGGGAATCCAGCGAATTGAAGACTTCGGCGGCATCGAGGGCATCATGGACAAGCTCTACACCTCGGCTGACAAGGGTCTGACCGGAAACAAAGCGGACTCGGATCATAGGCGAGAAACGTTCGGATCAAATGTCATTCCACCAAAGCCACCTAAGACCTTCTTTCAACTCGTGTGGGAGGCGGTGCAAGATATTACGTTGGTTATCCTTATTGTTGCTGCCGTCGTGTCACTCGTCCTGTCTTTCTACAGTCCTGAAGATGAAGAATCTGAAGGTAAGCTTGGTTTCTTTGTGTAATGGTTTATTTTAGATTTAAATAATAGTCAAGTTGAAATCAAGTCACTATAATGTGCTTAAAGAGCTTCATTTTCAACTGTTCCTACTGTTGATCCTTTCAAATCAAACATGACTTCAAATTGACTTGAACTTGACTCAAATTCAAACACTCAGCAGTGATTTATCAAAACTTTTAAATAACTAACGATCAAATCAACTCTCTCCTCTTTCAGTACCACTTGTTGAAGAAGATGAACATTACGGCTGGATTGAAGGGCTCGCAATTTTAATCTCAGTTGTCGTCGTTGTTATTGTTACAGCATTTAATGACTACTCCAAAGAGCGGCAGTTTCGCGGCTTACAGTCGCGTATTGAAGGCGAACACAAGTTCAGCGTCATCCGTAACGGTAATGCAGTGCAAATTCTGGTTGGTGATATTGTTGTTGGTGATATATGTCAAATCAAATACGGCGATCTTCTGCCGGCTGATGGTATTTTAATTCAAAGCAATGATTTGAAGGTGAGTTTGTGTGCTAATCGTAATTGCAATCAAAATTGAATTGAAATCATAGTCGAATGCAGTGAAAATTTGATTCAGCATTATTCAATTTCAAATTTCATCATAATTTCACCGGATATTTGAACTTCACTTACACTTGAAATGCAATGAACTTCATTTAAAACACATCTGTAACAAACTTTTCCAACCCATCGCGTTTTAGATCGACGAGTCTTCACTGACTGGTGAATCAGATCACGTGAAGAAGGGTGAACACTTCGATCCAATGTTGTTGTCGGGAACGCACGTGATGGAAGGCAGCGGTAAAATGCTCGTCACTGCCGTCGGCGTGAACTCTCAGGCCGGTATCATCTTTACACTCCTTGGTGCTGCCGTCGACGAACAAGAACAAGCCATCAAAAAGATGAAGAAGGGTGAGCTGTCAGCAGATCTTTACGTTCCTTACTTTTTATAACGTTTTTGCAAGAATATTACTCTCAAAACTCTGATCTTTCCCCTTTCCATGTTTTAATTGAGTTTCCTAACATTTTTGTTAGTTTTCATCTCTTCATATGAAGTTTTCCCTTTGTTTTCGGTTTGCTCGAGTAAAATCGGCATGATTTCAAAGAACTCTAACTGTAAATTGACAAAAGAAATCCTTTTCACGTTTTGCTGCCACCCTCTAATTGAAGCAATCGCTAGCAAAAACTGAAATTGGATGTTCTTGAGAAAACTTCTCCCTCGAGATTTATTTAATCTCCTTCACTCCTTGCATCGAGAGTGATTGGTTGGTTGTAGAACGGACTGCAAAGCTGCTCGATGTCGGTTTTGAGAATTGTCAAGTCTTCGATCTGGTAAAGGCTTGGAATTGTGCTGGAAATAGGGTTCGTCATTGATGTAGAGTGGAATGTAAGGTGATTTTACTTTACAAATTAAATGAAACAGTTTATTTGACTTTAGATTCATTAAAAGTGACTAGTTTATTTATTCATTGAATAAAGTCTACTCGACTGTGTTACGTCAAGGCAACAGTAAACTTAGAGTACAAAACTGTCGCACCCTAGTTATAACAAGACTATTGCTGTGAAGTTGACTCATTTCACACAGAATCTGATTAAACATCAATGGTCCACGTCAATCTACATTTTCATCAACTAATTGTCCCAGCACTGCGACACAATGTCCTTGGTGTTACCCCACAAATAACCACTTTGTACGACTCGAACAAATGGAATCCATTTCATTGCCCTCGACTCGATTTTTACTGATAAACTTGATCAATGCATTGGTTTCCGGCATTAAGCAGCAACCAGGCCCCTTCCAACAACAATGAACAGCCAACCACCCACCCCTTTCTTCTTTGCCCCATATATATTCATTTTTTCCTTTCTGTTACAATTCAATAGAAAAATTCTAATCGTAATTGATTTTTTTTCTTTTTTGCATGTTGTATTTATTTTACCACCAAAACGAAAATTTGAATTAACTAAAAAAATAATTTAAAAATATCAAATCAATCACACGTGCTCATCATGACATCATTTTCACCATGACACGCAATCAAAATCCGAAAATTCAAAAATATCTTGAAACACAAACATTAAAAAAAATCTCTCTGGCATAATTCAACACATTTAAATCGGCAGAAGCTAAAAAGCAGAAGAAGAAAAAGAGTTTAACAGGTGATTATTAAGAGAAACAGAAAAATTATTGATTTAATATTATTTTCAAAATTATCTACATATTGATAACTTTCGTGCGAATTTTCGGCCGGATGGAAGAAAATTTGACGTTTCAAGCTTGAAAAACTCGTCGAAAGCAGAAATTGCTTGAAATTTACACGCAACACCATGAGCCACAATCTTAATAACAATCAATTTTTAATTCTATTCACGAAACTGAAGAAACTTGGAAGCTTTTGGGGTTGTTTGTAGCACAAACGGTCACTTTAATTTGGAATGCATTTCTTGGAACTTGACTTGGCAAGCAAATTCAAGTCAAATTGACAGTTTTCTTCGAAAAATAAACTGTAAAATCTAATTTTTCGAAGAAAACTGTCAATTTGACTTGAATTTGTTTGAACACATATCAAATCCACTTTATAATCAAGTTGTTTTTTATGAAAATACATTAAGTAAAGCTTGACTTAAATTGACTTAAGACAATTCAATTGTCTACTTCAGTCAGATTTTTTCTACTTAAGGCAAATTTACCGCGAGTACACACCTTACAATTAGATTAAATCTAAATTGTACATTAATTCAGCTACATTTCATCCTAAAACACAACTTTCTTCAACTCGTGATCGTTAGATCCCCATTTTCCCCCATCTTAATTGTTCCCACCCTTGTATGATAGTTCATTTGGCCCAGTATGTTCGTCGTGCCACTGTTTTTCTCTCTATTTCATGAAGTTTTAAATGGTTCTCATCAATTCAGTGCATTTTGGACGAACAGTTTCATATTGAAATGTCAAGATTTGAAACTTCTCTTCTTTTAAGGACTACTCTTAAACTTATTTACACCTTTTTGTTATTTGTGATAATTTCTGAGTGGATAATAACTTTTAAACTTGTCCACCAAAGCACGAAACAGCTGGAAAGTGGCGAGTTGTATATTTAATTCAAGCGTAGAGTCAAATTCGAATAGAAGCAAGTCGAATTCTGAATGTTTAATTTAAGAAATTTGAAAAAAAATCTTGAGAAGCTTGATCTAAGTTTTACAAACTCCAAGTCATTCCAGTAGTTCTCTGCCACGATGTAGTTGTTCCAGTTGTTCTTTGACATTTAAAACTAAAACTTTTGTCGCGACTTCAATCGTTCAGGTGAAGGCGGCCAGGTCACCAGCAACAGCCACGTCAGCCACGATGGAAACGGAACCGGAAACGATATGGAAGCATTCCAGGGACAGTACCGTGACAAGAGTGAAGCCGCGCCCGAACCAAGCAGCGGAGAGCGCGAAGAAGGCTCCAGTCACAAGAAAGAGAAAAGCGTGTTGCAAGCCAAGCTTACGAAGCTCGCCATTCAGATCGGTTATGCTGGTTCGACCATTGCCGTGTTGACCGTCGCCATCTTGGTGATCCAATTCTGCATCAAGACCTTCGTGCTCGAAGGCCACCAATGGAAGAGTACTTACTTCAACAACCTGGTCCAGCACTTCATTATTGGTGTGACTGTGTTGGTCGTGGCCGTGCCCGAAGGCCTGCCACTCGCCGTCACCCTCTCGCTCGCCTACTCGGTCAAGAAGATGATGAAAGACAACAACTTGGTGCGTCATTTGGACGCTTGCGAAACGATGGGAAACGCCACTGCCATTTGTAGCGATAAGACTGGAACGTTGACGACGAACCGAATGACTGTCGTCCAATCGTACATCTGCGAGAAACTCATGAAGGTCACGCCAAAGTTCTCCGACATCCCGTCTGACGTCGGAACCAAGGTCATTGAAGGTATCGCCGTCAACTCGGCCTACACGTCGCAACTCCTGGTAAGCTTGGCTTATGATTTTAAAGTTCCAATAATGATTTTTTAAAAAAGTTTGAAAATGCAAAGCCTCAACCAGGTGAATTGGCAATGCAAGTCGGCAACAAGACCGAATGCTCGCTGCTGGGATTCGTCGAAGGTTTGGGCAAGAGCTACCAAAAAATCCGTGACGAGATCCCCGAGAAGGCCTTCGTGCGCGTCTACACCTTCAACTCGGACCGAAAATCGATGAGCACCGTTGTTAACCTGCCCGATCGCGGATATCGACTATACACCAAAGGCGCTTCGGAAATTATCCTGAAGAAGTGAGTACAAACGTTAATTAGCATCCAAACAACCACTAATTTATGGCATGCATGATTTCCTAGGTGTTCATTCATTTACGGGCACGAGGGACGTCTTGAAAAATTCACGCGCGACATGCAAGAGCGATTGTTGCATCAGGTCATTGAACCCATGGCTTGCGATGGACTTCGTACAATTTCCCTCGCCTATCGCGACTTTGTGCGCGGCAAGGCCGAAATCAATCAAGTTCACTTGGGCACCAACGACGAACCAAACTGGGAAGACGAAGCCAACATCGTCAACAATTTGACTTGCTTGTGCGTGGTCGGCATCGAAGATCCCGTCAGACCAGAAGTACCTGACGCTATCAGAAAGTGCCAGAAGGCTGGTATCACCGTCAGAATGGTTACTGGTGACAACATCAACACCGCTCGCTCGATTGCCAACAAATGCGGCATCATTCGACCACAAGAAGATTTCCTGATCCTTGAAGGAAAAGAATTCAATCGACGAATTCGAGATACCAATGGAGACGTAAGTTGAGAGTTGAACTATCAGTGAACTTCGATTAATTTGATTCAGTTATTCAGTTGATTTTAAAGTCAAGTCTTGGACACAATTGAAGTCAAGAATTTAGTTGCAATTCCAATTAAATGTTCGAACTTGACTAACATTCAACTTTTGAACTCAGCTTGCGCATCATTCCACCCTAAATCACCATCCTAACTGATCCCTTTTTATCTTCAACAGATTCAACAACATTTACTCGATAAAGTTTGGCCTAAATTGCGTGTTCTCGCTCGTTCATCGCCAACTGATAAATACAACTTAGTCAAAGGTATGACAAATCGACGGATTATCTGTTTTAAACATGACTAACGAAACTATTTCCTTCCTTGCAGGCATTATTGACAGCAAAATAAGTGATAGCCGAGAAGTTGTGGCCGTAACTGGCGACGGTACTAACGACGGTCCCGCTTTGAAGAAAGCAGATGTCGGCTTTGCCATGGGCATCGCTGGAACTGACGTCGCGAAAGAAGCCTCCGATATCATTCTCACTGACGACAACTTCTCGTCGATTGTCGCGGCCGTCATGTGGGGTCGCAACGTTTACGACTCGATAGCCAAGTTCTTACAGTTCCAGCTGACAGTAAATGTGGTAGCGGTTATTGTTGCATTTATTGGTGCATGTGCCGTGCAGGATTCGCCGCTGAAAGCTGTGCAAATGTTGTGGGTTAACTTGATCATGGACACGCTGGCATCACTCGCCTTAGCTACGGAACTGCCCACACCAGATTTACTTCTGCGCAAACCGTACGGTCGCACAAAGCCGCTCATATCGCGCACCATGATGAAGAACATCCTCGGCCAAGCGGTGTTCCAGCTTACAATCATCTTCGGATTGCTGTTCGCCGGAGAATGGTTTTTGGACATCGAGAGCGGACGCGGGGCACAACTGGGCGACGGACCATCTCAACATTTCACAATTATCTTTAACACATTCGTTCAAATGACAATCTTCAATGAACTTAATGCGCGAAAAATTCACGGTCAGAGAAACATTTTCAACGGAATCTTCACCAATCCAATCTTCTACATTATTTGGATTCTGACTTGTATATCACAGGTACGGCTTGTCAGTTGTTTTCACATGCATTTGCCCATCCTAGCCGATGACGGAATGTTCGGTTATTCCCGAAGGACTGTTAACTGCTACTTTGGCAGGCCCTTTAATTGAATAATTTGTAGAGAAATATTGGCGATTCCCTCGGTGCCCAGCGTCATCGTCGAACGGACGAAATTACTTAATTATTCAGAGACCTGATAAGAATTTTCCACGTTTTCTAGGTCGTTATTGTTCAATACGGTAAAATGGCATTTTCGACAAAAGCTTTAACACTCGAACAATGGCTCTGGTGTTTGTTCTTCGGCATCGGAACTTTACTTTGGGGCCAAGTAGTTACATCAGTACCAACACGAGCACTACCAAAACTCTTATCGTAAGTTGGTTTGTGCTTATTTAGATGTGACTTGACTTGGTAGAAGTGAATTTGATACATTTAAAGTCAAGTGAATTTGGAAATGTGAGTCAAATGGCTGTCAAGTTCGAAAAAGTTTATTTTCAACATGTTCCAATTGCTTAAGTGTGTGTTAATTAGCAAAACTTGACTTTCACTTTTTTCACTTGACTCGAATTTGACTCAACATCGCATGAAGAGATCACCTTATGCTTCTTCCACAATAAAACACTCAAAATACTTTCACGAAACTTGTAGATGGGGACGTGGAAACCCGGAACACTACACTGATGCTATCAACCTGGGCGGTGATGACTCCCGTTATGATCCAATGGACGATAAGAAGCCACGAGCTGGACAAATCCTCTGGATTAGAGGTCTAACGCGACTTCAAACTCAGGTAAGTAACGGCACTGGCGATGGAAGTAAATTAAACTTTACTTTCTCTCTTCTCAAGACACATTTTAACTTAATTTTCAAAGTTTTAATTTCATCTTAAGTTGATTGAGAACTTAAAAACTCTTTTCCCTCTTCCTTCGTTCTCTTTAAAAAATTATCAAGCAAATCACTTTTAATTGTTCGTGTTTCATCCTAACCTTCTGATAAAGTTTTTTATAAAAAATTCCTTCAAAAACTCTCTCACCCGCTGTTTGCCCTTAAATCCCCGCCGTTTCATCCGGAAATGAAATGTCGACCACAAAATACGTTGAATGACTTCATACAATCACACTTGAAACTTCCTTTTTAATTGGTTCATTTCCTAGAAAGTACTAAGAACAAATCAAACAAGAGTAAAAGTTGTGAAACGATTTAAAATGACATTAAACTTAATCCAGTTAAAGTTCCCATTATTAAAATGTAAAATGCAAACGAATTTAGAAGAATTCTTATGAGTTTCACCCAACAGAACCTAACAAAAGTAAAGGTTAAACCTAAAAAAACAAATGAAACATTAGCGACTTCCTTAGTTTGAAACTTACCACTGGTTTGACCCTTAACAACGTCACTCTGATCATCCGTGCTTTGAACTTGCAGAAAAAGCTTTAAATGTCAAGTCAGAGTCAAACCCGAATGAAGCTGCAATGTTTCACTTTCCAATTCCACTCTTTAGTTGTGCAATAGTGACTTGATTTCAATTCGAACAGACGCAATTTATGAACAACCTAAGCACTGTTTTGACTGGCACCAAATTTAATTTACGTCTGCGAAGTTTCAAATCTTCAATGTCTAAGCTATCGCACAAACAAGAGAACACATCAAGGACGAAACGTAAATGAATGAAAAAACTCAAGGAAAGCTGTCTGATCAGAGTGATAAGAATCATTTATTCACACACTCATACTTGTTTCACTATCCTTCAACTTAGTTGGCTGTGCTGCATACAAAATTGTTTTCTGTGTAGATCTTTGAGAATCGCCGCGTAGTGCTCGCAGAGCTTAAAAATTCTCAAAGATGTTTAATCCCTAACATTCGAAGAATCAGCGCTGTTTGAGACTGAATCAATCTCGGCCAGGTTGTGAGACAAAACAGCGCTGACTGCGAAGACACAAAATTTAGCATATTATTCATAGTTATCCATCAACATAACTTTTTTAAAAAAATTGTTCAAAGTGAACCTAAAAGAAGGCAAATTCAAGTTTGAGTCAAGTTTGAACGTATCCTACAATTAAAATGTTCTATTTTCACTATTCCGCGCATCTCCACAACTATCGATTGCTACTTGACTTGGACTCGACTTCAATTTCCTTCTTTCGTCCATGCCCTGGTATCACTGTCACTGAACTAGATGTTTCTCATTTATTTTCTCTCTTCCGCTGCACAAAAGATTTATTTAATTTACATCATCATGTACTCTTCATTTCTTCATCCCCTTTTTTTGGCTGTTATTTATGTTAATCAAGGTCAAATTCTCTCTTCTCTTTTTCGCTAGCCGGCAGAACCTATGAAAGAAACAGAAGTTTAAGATTATTTAGAGAAAACTGAATTAAGTGAAGAGATAAATAACTGATTGAGATTTTCGTCGGCGAAAAAGTTTTTCGTCATTGTTGGCAAATAGAAGAAACAAATAAATTTGATCGTGCCTCAAATTTCTCTGCGTATCGTCGCACTCAGTATCGTCACACATAAAACAGATAGCTAAGAAATACTTTTGTCAAAATAAGCAATAAGTTCACTAGAGTAATAGAGAGTTAAAACTAGACAAACCAAGAGAAACTAAAAAGAAACATGAATTTATGACACTTGTAGCCAAAGACAAACCAAAAATCTCCGGAAAATTCAGTCAAACTTTTAAAAAGAAAGAAATCGCAAGTACGTAGAAAGGAATTTTACATTTTTTTAACATTCGAAGTTGTTGATAGTTTTCATACCCCTCAACTCCTGCTTGTTTCTATCACCTGCCCCGATCACAATAAGCAGACTCAGCATAAGATTACGAATTGGTTACACTTCTACCCCCAAAAAAATTGAACTTCACAGATTCATCTTCCCCTTTGCCCCCGCTCAACACCTTCCAACCGTTTTACATTGAATTGTGCAAGTTAAAAATTAGATGAGATCAGTCGGATGTGTCTGTTTTTGATATTTTTCCATGTTATGACAAAACATTCTGATGTGGCATTGGAACACTGGCTTGATTCACCTGAAAGGGAGTGGATTTGATGTGGATTTGATCATGCACTTGCCTGAAACAGAAAATATCTAAGAATTTAATAAGATAACTTTCATGAAATCCTTGCTGGGTTATCTTCAAGAATCTTGTAGAAAATAACAAGATAAAACTTAGCTTTCATCGCGAATCTTATTTCCTGGAAGATTTTCTTATAAATTTCTTACGAAACATCAGTTCATAGTCATTTCAAAAGAAGTAACTTTGTTCATTTTTGTAAATTGACATCGTTTTTAAATGAATCCGTTAACGTTCACTCAAAACCATCTCCCAGGAAGGTGCACTGCAGCCGGTTTTGTATTAATTTTGTATTTTTTGGTCGTAGACACTTTAATGCTTTCATCGTTATCTTATTGTTTGATCCCATTGAAGATGAAACTAAATCTTTGGATCTCGAGTCCAATAATAATTTTATGTAATCTACGCACAGCCAATTAAGCCTTCTAGTGATTATTATAAGTGATAAACTAATTTAAAACTTTAATCCTAATGATGGTTAAACGTCGCTTGAAGAAAGTTGCGAAAGTTGATCTCAAAGTTTTCATTTTGATAACAAGCTGTGAATCGAACAGCAACTCGCCGGAAATTTGCGAGTGAAAAGTTTCTTCGGAAATTGATGGAAAAGTTCTAATCGAAAATCTTCGAGTCGACTCGTTATGCCGGATAAAAATAAAACAATTTAAAGAAAAATAAACTTTTCATACTGTGAATGAACAAAATCGATCATTTAAACGGAATTTTGTTCGGAACTAAACTTTACTCGATCGATTATCTTCGCTGCAAGCTCGGAAATGTTATTTTTTGGTCTAATTTTTAACTTTTGTTTTGAAGTCTAGCTCTAACTTCTAAAAATTTATTATTTGGGCTTTCTGTGTCATCCAAAGTTTATTTATTCACTGGATTCAGCATAAACAAAACTTTTGATTTTGCTTCACACCTCCTGCTACTTTGTCAACCCATCTTTCTTAGAATAGTTTTTGAACGAACTTTATCTTCTGTCTTAACTTTTCTCTCACTTTTTTACCTAAAACTTTGATTTTTATCACGCTTGAGATTTGAGATTGCTTTAGTGAGTACTGTGGCATCATTATGAACTTTAATTTTACTTTGATGTTGACGTGAAACTGTTTAAACTGAATGAAAACTTCATCAAAAGTGATAGCCCAATACTCGCAAAAGCAAATCCTTTTTGATTTTTGACATTTTTTATTGAAAAACGAATGCATTGACCAGAAAATTACTTTTGAAAGCATTCAACGTCATTTTCTGGTTCAATTCGTTCACTTCTAGCCGAAACTCTTTTTTTGCTTTTTATGTTTTTTTAACCTAATGTTGGATTTTTGCATAATCATCATGTTCAGTTATTGTACTTTGCAGTTTGCATGTTGCTTTGAAAGAACTTTTATTAACTAAGTAACGTTTGATGTTTGAAATGAAGAAAAACCCAACAAACGAAAGAAAAAACATGAAAACATGAAAAAGAAGAAAAGCTTAAATTGTTGGAAAATCGAGACAAAACCGAAAATTTTATGTTGCAGCTTCGTGTTGTTCGTGCATTTAAGTCAAAGCGGGAAGATTTGGAGGACCGTCGATCCATTCACAGTGCAAGAAGCTATAAGAGCAGCCAAACGCCTGGCATGGCCAACCTTTTCCAAAAGAACCGCGCCTACTTCCAAAAGCACCAGCACACTCCGCAAACATCTCCAGAAGCTGACCTTTCCATTGCGGTCCCACAACGACCACTGCTGAACATTAACGATTTCAATGCGCGATACATGGATGACGATGGACCACCATCGTTTGATGATAAATCGGATGGACAATCAAAGGAAACCCGAATTTAATCGAATGAAGAAAAGCTTAAAACAGTCATGCTTGTTTGATTTTGATTGACTAAAACACTTTTACAGAAGTGCTGAGTATTTGTTTCTTTTTTTAATTTTTAATATATTTCCCCGAGCTAACCTTTATGTTTACGTTCATTTTCCACTAGCTCGAACACTGCTGACAAAGTTGGCCAGACATGAACTTATCTTTGTCTTAAATCCGCAAAAGGACATGTTTGAAATCAACTCATCATTTTAAATGTTTTGGCCAAAATTGACGAAAATTCGGCATCACGGCTACAGTGGCCAGTGTCAATATTATGGTCATAAAAAACTTCGCCGCCAAATAATTCCCAAATTTAACGAACAAAAACATAACATTATTATCATCATCACTTTGGCTTTTTTAAATCACAAACAAATGTCGAGTGTTAGGGCTAGTTGAAGATGATACGGTTGTTGAAATCCCAACATTAATATTTTGTGCTTTTGGAGTGAGCGAAGATGTTTTTTTTTTCAATTTATTAAGATTTGTTACCACGTTGAGTTTATTGCCGAATAATTATTAATAAAACAGTTTCATTACAACTTATTTACGATAAACACATTTTAAGTCTTGGTGAAGAACATGATATAGGATAAAGCTTTAATTTAACATTCATTTAGTAGAAATAATTAATTCTCAATCAAAGAAGCCAGTTGATATAAATTCAGTTAGTTTAATTAATACCTCATTTTCATATTTCATGTTTTCAGTATTTTCCCATCAACTTTTTATTTCGAGCAAGGCAAAGTGTCTAAGACTTGTCAATGACGCTTTGAGTTTTTATCTGCAACAATCTTAAGGCACACAATATATTAAAAGTGAAGATCAATTTCGTTGTCCACTAGGAAGAGTACTTACGTATAGTAGAGATTTTCATGCGCGTTGCACAATCAGGATAATTTATCTTACCAATTTTAAAATTCTAAAAACTGAAAAGTTCGGCTGCCGTCAAGAGATGGGAAATGTGAAAATCATTGCATTTATCCTGCTTAGTAGTTGCGGACGAAGCTTTCATCCATTAACTGTAAATCTTTTAAATATTTTCGTTATTGAATTAAACGCTATTAAAAAATAATTATAAAGCATAATCACATTGGATTAAAGATTAAAAAATTAATTTTACAGACACGTTAATGTTAACTTTAATTGAACTTGATGTGAGATATTGAATAGATTTCTTTAGCTTTTGAAATTGAAAGTCAAACCTCCCTCGTAATTCCACCACTTTTCAATGTTCCCAACATTGAAGCAAAGGTTGAAACAAACCTGGACACATTCAAGTCACTTTAAAAGTTTGTTTACTTCACTAGTCGAAAATGAAAACTTTGCGGAATCGTTCAATATATTTGACGTCTCTTTGGTAACTTTAAGAGACCTGCGATGCATTGTAATCCTTTAAGAGTCTAAAGAAATATAAAAGAACCATTAATACACAATAAAATATATTCAAAAACATTTTCAATTTTGTTCAAATTTCTTTTGAAAAAATCAATGATTTGATTCCGTTCGAATAACTTACAAACTATTGAAATCCTTTCTTTCTTTTCTTTACCCGCTTTGTAAATTTAAGCGTTTTTGCATTACTCTTAGCTTAAAACTACTCGTTCAAAAACAGCCGTAGTCATAAATGGCTTGACGCAATTTGGAAATTTCGATAACTTTTCTTGATACATTTTTTATTGGTCGTAAACAAATCTTTGAATTTTAAAAACTTCCAAAGTCATTATGATTCGGCTGCTAGAAAATATATTTGTCTCTTTGTAACTTTCATTCGAAATGTTTATTTTACTATCATGTCTTTCGAACACGGTTTAACATTCCATAAACTCGAACAGCTTAAACACATCTTGTGGGCTGATAACGATAAATAACTTCTCGGAACAACAAAAAGCAATGAAATTTTTAAAGAAACTTTATTAAAAACCCTTCAATTTTTTTTTTCGCGTTTTGAAAGTGTCCAAAGTCTCTTAATTGGCCAGTCTTGAATCTTTAATATCGGATTTTTTATGGAAATTTTGTTCAGTTCAAATTTTATGGTTTTGTAAGACAACTTTAAACATCTTTAACCATTTTCTCTCTTTCTCTCTATTTCCCTCTTTCTCTTTCCACGCACTTTGATTTATCTTCGATAAAAATGAATTGTCGCTATCATTTATCAACATGAATCAATGAATCCCCATAATCATTGAAAAATCGTGAAATATAGGTGATAGGCGGTGAATTGCAAGAGCGTTTGATTCCAGTTCCGTACAGCAAGAGTAACACTGACCAGGCTGTAAGCTGCTTCTCCTTTTGTGTTTTTTGTTCTTGAATCAATTTTTATTTCTGTGGTTTGATTTTTTCCTATGCGTCTAACTTTCCATCTAACTCTTTGCTTTTTGTCAACTGTTTATGGTTTTCGTGAAAGAACTTTTCATGCCTGTTTTTGTTGTAGTGGTTATGAAAAACGATCTTTACAACAATCAATTTTAAAGCGATTCAGTGGACTCAATTGAAGATTTTTCACAGTGTGTTGTGATCGTATCAAAACTGCTGTGAGAATTTCTGAACAAAAATTGATTGTGCAATTGAATGATTTCAAAGATAAATGTTTCATGGCAGATTGTCCAACGACAAAACGTCTGATTACAAAAAGTCTAAAGACTGTTTCACGACAAAAAAGTCTACAAATTATCTTTATTTTACACATTGAACATGAACTTACTAAATTTGTAAACATTTATCTCTGATCTTTCATTGCCACAGACTTCCCCAATTGTCTGGCCGATAATCTTTGCTTCTTAGAAACTTTCTTAGAATTTTCATAGATCGCTAGGCAGCAACAGTTATGAATTGTTTTAATTTCTGAATGGTTTGTTTTGAATTTATTTTCAAAAGACTATGATATAAAATACTTTCTCTGCTTCTCAATGATAAAATTATGTTAATTTTCAGAAATGATTTATTAATTTTTGTTTAACATTCAATTGCTTCTTGTTGTTGTTTGGTATTGATGTGATGAAAATGGCGTCAAAAATATTTGACTGATACGCTGAAGAAGGAAATCCGAATTATCGCGCTACATTGATAAAAAAATACTCCACACACCAACCAAAATTATGTTCCTTTCTTAACTTCATCTATCAAACGCATTTATTTCTTTACTATTCATTAAGTAGTGAAGACATGCCAATTTTATTTTTTGAGCTGATTGCTTTTTTGCCTGATTAGAAAACTGCACGCATGTAAGTAGGACATATGAAAAGAGAAGTTTTAGCACTCTGAACATTTCTTGATTTAGAAGTCCTTCAATATACATAATAATCAATGCCTTTTGTCTCTAAACTTCCTGAATATCTTCCAAAAATTTTAATTTCACTTTAACCATTGATGAATATTGGGAAAATGAATTAAATTTGCAGGTTGGAATGTTTTTGGCTGCAGACCAAACAGTCGGCAGCCAAAACTGACAGTTTTTTTCTGTTCATTGATGGTTGATACTAAGAATTCCTGGCAACAAATGGAAATGTGCCAAAAAAGTTCTGAAATTAGTCTTGAAAAGCTTAAACAGAACGAAACCTATTGAATCTCGTTCTTTTTAAGCGCTTAAAAGAATTTTATTTAGCTGGCGTATAATCTCTGTTGTTTGGTGTTCAAAACTAAAAACATTGAAGAAAAAGTGAAAATAAATTAAATTTCTTTCTTCTTATTCTCGTTTCTTCTTATTTTCTTCCCAAATTTATCAAAAAACCTTGCGTTATGCATAAAAAAACATTGAACTGTATGCATGCGACATTTCTTCTTCATAACTTATTCGGAATCGCATCTTTCGAACTTATTCAAATAAACATCGAAGCAGATTCGTGTAGTGAACGCATTTCGACAAGGCTTGGACACTCGTTATGGCGACCCCAGTTCATCATCACTTGCTGAAGTCCTGCGAAAGCAGACATCGTTAAGCAAGCGCCTATCGCAAGCATCATCCATTGAATACGCAGACAACATACCCGATGAGTTATCAGTACCCCAAATCGATGTCGAACGATTATCATCGCATAGCCACACAGAAACTGCTGTTTAATATTTATTACGAAATTTTAAGATAACGATTAAAACACATACAGTTAGATTTTTAAATTAATGAAAGATTTGAATATAATGAAACATTACTTAAAGAAAGAAGAAGAAAAAACATTAATTGAATTAAACATAAATAAAAAAGAAAACAAATTGATGACACACATCTAGACACACAAACACACATTTAACGGATAATGAAGGAAAACAAAGAAAAAGTTTAATTTTGAGATTAGACAAAGCCGAAGAAAATATTAATTGCGACATAAAAACATTGAGACTAGTGATAAGAACTTCTTTTATTCTGTATCGTTGAGAAGAAAATTTTGTTATTTGCATAAGAGCGGAAAATATGAAAAAAACAACAAAGAAACTTGAAGTTTTGTATGATCTGCTTATGTGTTAAATCTAATAACATAGAACTATAGGTAGAAAATATATCTATTTGAAGAATCAATTTTTTTCGTCGACAAAATAGGCAAGAGATGCAGAATTAAAATGAAGCAGTTAGAATGAATCTTCTTCTGTTGAAACTTCTTTGTTAACCCATGTTTTTATTCAACATAGATAATGAATGTTGTGTTTAAAATTAACATTTTAAAGCATATTATCGATCAAAAGGAAACTAAATTTCTACCGAATTTTATTTCACACTTTGCTTTCGCGATTTTAAAACACTGGAGCTGTTTGCAAGTTGCGTCGAAATGCAAAGTTTTCACAAAACTGCAAAATTTAGTAGAACTTTTGAAAAAGAATTTTCGAGAAAACTTTTCTGGATGTCTAAAAAGTCGTCAGTAAGCTTGAAGCGGACTTGAACAAGGTTCTTCGTGAAGTTTAAATTTGTTTAATTTTTTTTAAAACTTTACAGTAACCTTTGGAGAGTCCTAAAACTTTTGTTTGGAACCTTTGAAAAGCATTAAAAACTTTGTCAAGAGTTCTTATTAGATCGTTCAAAAAATGTTGTATCAAGACATTACTTGTAAACACTTCTTCTCTTGCAACATCACTTTTTAAGTTAATAAATAGGTCTTTGAGTCACAATTGGATCTTTTTTAGTTGTTTTAAGTTTAAAAGTTATCATTTTAGATTTTCTCTTACTCAAAATGAAAAAAAACTTGCGATTGGCAGGTCTGCTTACAGCTTCACACCGTTTTGAGAATATTTTTTAAAAGTATTCGTAAAAATGTGTTACTTTGATCAGACAATGTCAATCAAAATAAACCATGATAATTTTGCATCCGTTTTTTTAGCGATTATGTTTTTAAAGAAGCAACCAAAGATATTGAAGATACGCTCTGAAAAATGGCGGAATTTACTTGATTTAGAAATTTAAAATACTAAAGTATCTTCCCCAAAAAAATCTCTATCAAAATATGGACAGCATAGAAGTCACATAGTTGAACCAAAGAAACAGAATAGATCGAAACTTAAAGAAAAAATCCCAAAATGAAACACAGAACGTCAAAGATTATTTTAAGATTGAAAGAAGAGAAAAATTTAAAATTAAAGAGAAAAAAAAAATGATACGCTTAATAAATTAAGTAAAAATACGATAATTATGGAAAAAAATCACAAGATTATATTAGAGCAAGTTGTTCATGATTAAATCAGAACTTTCTCGAGTTGAATCACTTTCTATCTTTATTTTAAAATTTTTACTGATGTTAATGTTTTCTCTATCCGAAATGAAAGAAAAAAACTAGCTTTGTCGCTCTAGCAAATATTCAAAGTCATTTGTAAAAATTTTGAAACAAATGAAGAAGAAGAAGAAAAAAAACTAAATATTATTAAACGGAAAATCCACGTTATAAGGTAAGATTGCAAAAAGATAAAAATAGAAGATAATTTACTGTGTGTTCATAAACTGATTTTGCAAATGACTACTGTTCAAAAGGAAAACTTATTGTAATAGATAAGTTTGGGTGTAAATTTCGAAAATTACGTTATCGTTTTATAAAAAGAAAATTCGTTTATTTCTCTCTTTAATTATGGACATGACAAAAATTAACAAATTGAAATGTTAGCATGTTAGTTAACTAAAAAAAGTAAAAAGCTAATATGAAGACGCTCTTTCGCCAAGGGACTGAGATTGGCGACAAAAGGATGGCAAACAGATCGGACGAAGGGTTTAAGAGTTTGTCAAATGTGCAGGCTAAGGTGTGTCATACAAGTGTTGACAATTTGCAAGCAAATTTCACTCAAATTGTCAAATGGTTAAAGACCTAAGGATGCCAATTGTTGAATCCAAGTTTGACGAATGTGAATCTTTATGAGTCTGCCATTTATTGGACTTAAGATTGCCACTTTAATGACAATTCAACAATTCCATTTGCTTGGCTTCAGTTCACCAACTGTCAGACTTGAGATGGCCAACTGTTAAGCTTAAGTTTGAAAAATAAGGAACTTACGATCGATATTTGCTTTGACATACGTTCAACATGTGTTTGTCACATCTTCAAGTCTGTCATAAGACAACGTGTTGTTTGCTGCATCGATTTCAAAGCTACAGCTGCACATGCACACGATCTCGACCTAATTCAACACAAAAGAAACGATGAAAACGGATACATAGCACTAATTCTGTGTTCAGCTATAAGCAAAACTTAATCTTGTAGATGCTTAATACAAGTAATGAACCATAACGCCGACAAGGTCGATTCACTTGGTTCAAAATCGTTCATTCTGCATGTTTTATCGTCAATAAGATTTACAGCCTGTTGCTGAACATTTGGTTTTGGTATTCTGAAGTTTTCCATCTAAAATGTAAATTGAAATCAAGAGCGAACGGTAACACAGATTTAAGGTACTACCAAAAGCTTTTATGTCCTTCATATTGTTTCGGTCTCCTATATGCAAAATTAGAAATACCAATGAAAATGTTAAATAAATTTATAAACATTATAAAGATTGAAAATAGATCATTATAAAAAGTACGTTGAATGAAAGATAAAATAACATGATTAAGTGCCATCTAAGCAGAAAAATAACTTATTAAACAAACGTTAAGCAAACTGAATTGAACATTTGAAAGTTTACTTTGTTTTTGGTTTTCTTTATCTCAAAGATCGTTTTAAACTTGATGTTGTATTAATTTTTTAAAAAGAAGAGAAAGAAGAAAGTTTAAAAGATGATGCTTCTGCCTTTGTTGTGTAAAAAGCTTTTACATATTTTTAAGTAATCTAATCAGAATCAAAAGCGCGACCCCTCAGTTCTCTCTAACCAAATTGAGTTTCTCTTCATCTTACACTATGGTAAGCAGCAGCAAAGATTAAACTAAAGTGACATTTCATCGCTGAAATGCTTTGAAGTTCAATAAATGAAATGACCTTATCGTCTTATCGTGAAAAGCACGTTATGTATAGAAAAACTTCAAAACAATAAACATTGAACCCAAGAAGAAGAAAGAGAAATGAATGAAAATTAACTGAGATTGAGGATGAGAACAAAATACCCACCTACATACGAAATGTCATTGAGAAAAGTGGCGCAAAAGTTGTTTAAGATCAGAAAAAGAAGAAGAAAAACATTAAAACCAAATGAAAGAAAATTAAAATTTACTAATTAAAGACGATAGAAAAATCAAATAAAAATTAAGAAAACTAAAAAATTGAAATAGTTACAAATTTTAAATGAAACCTTATTATTCTAAATAAAAAAAATCACTTGAACGTTGGTAAATTTAAAAAATTGAAGTTTTTGTTTGTTTTGAAATGATCTTTACCTAAAGATTAACATAGTTTCGATTTCAGCTGCAAGGTTTCCACAATGAATGAGACGATCGTGTTATAGATATCACAAACATACAACTGAGACAGCTAGTAGGAATATTTTTTGTTCACTGTCGTCTAGTGAGTTTGGAGTAAGGTTCACTGATTTTCAGTCAAAAACATTCAATAAAGGTAAAAAAATAGTTTTCAGCTAACTGCTATTTAACTAATTTAAAGAAAAGTTCATCAAAATACCAGGCTTGAGTTCAATTTTATCAGAATTGCCGGATTGCTGCAGAAATGCAATCTTGTCAATCACATTTTATTCTCTTCTTGGAAATATCTTCATGCTATTGCAAGCCTTCAATAGCTGGTCAAGCAATTTTCAGCATCTTTCAAGAATAATTTTCGAACGCTGCGCAAGATATTTTGATTCAAATCGCAACACCAATTCACTACAGGCCTTGAATACAACTCAATGTCTCGTCAGAGCTGCTTTTCAACTCTTCGCAACAGTTCAAAGAAAACGCACCGAAAACCAAGTGGATCAACCGACCCAATATGCGATTCGTGTATGCACCAGGCCTGAAAGTTGTAATTTATACCCAAAGAAGTACAGAAACTTTAACAACTGCACATTGACAGTAGAAAGTCAATAGCCAGCATCTTCAACTATACGTTCAAATACACCTTTGATCTAAGTCAAGAAGCAATATTTGCCGATACCGACTTAATCTTCGAAAATATAATACTGCAGCACTACAACCCCAATGTGTCAATGCTATCTTGCGTGAGCGTCTACGCAGCGTTGAAAGCATTCTAGAAAGTTGTTCAGCGATTACCAGGAATCGAAAATGGTCAAAAATAAATGAAAATTTAAACAGTGTGGAGATGCAGACCAATGAAAATATTTAATAAATGTATTTTTTGTGTTCTGAAAACATTTTTGCATTTGAATAATTCTAACAATTTGTGCTGATAACTTAATCCTTATCTCTATGTTCTCATAGATATATCTTTAAATTCTGAAAAACTATTGAATCAAATCAACCAGCGGTGGATTTTCTATCACGAAAACTTTTCTCAAGTGTGTGGTTCAAATTTGTACGCAAAATTATCATCAATTTTTCCAGTGCTTCTTCAAGTGACAAGAGTCAAAGTCTAGACAGTAATTGATAGCAGCCGTCAATAAAACTCTTAAAAGGTTGAGTTAAAACGCTATTGATTGACATAAAACATTTAAGCTTTCCTGACAAACAAAATAAGTTTTTAAAAGTCATTGCTTAATGTCAAGTTGCCAATCGCCACGTCATCATTGTAGTTGATATCAAATTGGATCAATATCACCAGATACATCACTGTTGCACTGATAAACTGTGGAAAAAAAGGTTATAATAAATTCAATTTATCACGTATCATTTCGTTACCTTGAAGAACAGCTTAAAGTCAAAGTTCAAAAGTCCGCACGAAAATAACGTTTGACTGTTTGAAATTTGTCCAACAAAGTTCAACACTTGCGTCGTGAACTCGTTGTCGTAGTCAGCCGAGTGCAAAATGTCGAATAAAATTCTTGTAGTTCTGCGCGCTTGCTGGCTTGTTCGATTCGCGATGAAAACGACGTACATCGTCAGGATTAATGAATACATGTTTAACAAGATTTTTCCAGAGAAAATTATGAAGAACTCGTAGTTGGAGATGGCGATCAGAACTTTCAGGCAGTACAGGAAAACGTTTAGCAAACAGAAAGCGCCGGTTAGGAAGAACATCATCATGATACAGTAGCTGGTGTTCATCACGTCGATGGTTTCCGTCAATTTCAGATGGATTCGGGAAATCAATTTCAAGTCATGAAGGTGAATGACAGAAGTATTTTTCAAGTGATCGTTGATAGCCGTGAGTCGTCGCTTAATTGTAAAAATGAAGAAAATTACTTGACTCAGGAACATTGTCAGCGTGTTTACATTCCAGAAAATCACCATCCACACCAAGGCGCTTGTCGTCTTGACGTAAATTTTTTCAGTGTAGTACGAAACGGAAATTAATACAGCTTCCAAGACTGCAATCAGACCGATGTAGATGACCGTCTTGCGACGCATGTGGCGGTATTCAAAATCAATTTGAAGCTTCATAAACTGTTGGAACTTTTAAATCAGCTACAATTCAGTTATGAAAGCACATTTCGCTTACCAAGTCATCAATTTCAGTAATTTTTTCAACAATTGTCGCTATTTTAACTCTTGCAAAGAAACTCCAAACCATCGCAATCAAGTTTATGATGAACTTTCCATAAACCAAAAATGGGAAAATTATTTTCAACAAATGCGAGTGCAAATAGTACGACTTTGTTGAGAACAACCCCCAAAATTGATGGTTCAAGTAGTAGCTGATGATGATTGTGGCCACGATCATCAAGAAGTCGTTCACTTTGACTTGCGGCTTCAAAGTTTTCGAATTTATCGAGAAGACTGTGACACCACTCAGCTTTGACACAAAGTGCAACGGTCGAATCGCGTCGTAAAAATCCATTTGACTTGTTAGAACTGTTGAATGAAGAATACTGTAGATTCTGCCAGGATTTTGTCAGGTAGGAACTTAGCGTTACATTTCGATTTTTAATTAAATAAATTTGTTTGCTTTGGTTTCAAGTTTCCGGAAGTTTAGTCAACAATTTGCATACTTTTTGTGATCATATGTTAATTGTTTTAATGACGATGCATCACATTTTCTTATTTTTTATTACAGGTAATTTATATTAATAAACTTTTTGTTAATTATAGTTTTAAAGCTGTTTTTTTTAACAAACTTTGTAAATATTTTTAACGGTTCAAAAAAATTCAAAACAAAACAGTCCAAATGGACAAATCGTGTCAATTGAGGTTCTAATTCAAATAGTTTTTTCAAGTTTGTCCCAGCATTTTCTCGAGTCCTTGATTTTAATGTTCACCTGAAGGTTTAACCAAAATCTTATTGCAGATGATTCAATATTTCTACAGCAATGGATTCTCGAATATCAACTCTTGAAAGCAAATCGTTGGAAACGTGCAAATTCACTCTGAAAGGGGTCTGAAGTTATGTTTTCGGTCCCATTTCCAACGCAACAAACAGTTGGTCACACAAACTCACCAACACACGCACACAACAAATAAGATCCAAAGATATTTCATATAATTTTTTGGCAAATACACAAAAAACCAAAAAAATAACTAAAATGGCGTTCACACATTGATCGAGCGGTACAAGAAAATTTTAATTCAATCTTTTTCGACTAAAAAGGACAAACTTCCGTGGTGACGTTGATTTAAAAACCAAGATAAGTCCTCGAACTTGTGCTGTACATTAATTGATTGCCGTAAGCGACACTAAAACCAGGCAATACGCGAACAAAAAGTTCTTGTGAGAAATTGACTAGTGACGCCCGTGAATTACGATTGAAAATTTGAAATCGCGCTAGTACAGGAGATATCTGCACTCGCCAAGGCGAAAAGAAGGTAAATTTAGGTGATGGCTGTGCTAATGAGTTGACCCGGAGCGGCTGCGGACAGCAATAACAAGAAAACAATGGGAAAAGTCGAGCATCGAGTCATTCCCGCGAAAATGTCATATTGACTAATAAATCATGGTGCAAACAAATTTTAGGTGCAAAGGCACACGCAGGCACCGTTCTGTCCATCCGAAAACGTGCAATGAACTATCTCGAAAGCTAGAAACTGCAAGGATTCACGAATTTCAAAGACCTGCTGAGATTCGGGACGAACTTTGAGTCAAAAAGGCTGGCCCGAGGTCGGACACGAGGTGGTCCAGTACACGACAAGTGTTGCAATTCACATGCTCAGATCATAATCACATTTTAATGATCCTGGTGAACTGAAATTTCAGTAAAATAATTTGTTCTAAAGTGCTTTGAGTGTGTTGGTTTGAATTGCGATGATAAATTTGAGCATTGTTTTGATGCAACGAGAGCAAACCGACGACTGGGGCTCAAAAGACACCGAAAATCTTCCCAGTTAACGCAATTAATTGGCCGTGCATATCAAGAAAACGCGACTCGGTAATGAAAAAGTGGAGTCTACATCGCATTGATAATTTCTGCATGTGTTGGTGCATCAAAAATCTTAAAGAGAAAAAACGCTGAAAAGAAGAAATAATAAATTTAAATCATGAAAAGATTTCACCAACACCAGAGCGGCTCTCGATTCAAAAGAAACACGCATACAGACTGGCGAGTAATCACAATTTCATAATAAGAAAAGGAACTACTCAGAACGCCTCATACAATTAAAAGAAGATTTTTCCTGAAGATATTTTGGGCCATCTCGCGGCTCTGGCGTGCTTTCGCCCAGCTGAAGACCTTGCTAAGTGCGTGAATCATGGATGAAAATAGCGTTGACTGGTTAGAAAGACAGTTTAGCAAAGTTATAACGTAGTCGAAGCTGACTGAGTCACGCCTGCACCTGAACTTTGAGTTCTAAGTTGTTAAATCCGAGTTCGAATCCTTACATTCTGCATTCAATGTCATGTTTGAAGATTCTGCAGTTAAGCCAGTTCAAATTGATTTAAAAGACACTTAAGACAACGCTGCCTTCACCTGAACTACAACTTCAAAGCTTGTTGATCTCGGTCACATCGAAGTTGATCATAAAATCAATCTTAAAGAATGCAGTTTAGCCGGTCTTACTCATGCGTCAACATAATCGGAAAATCTTACATTCTCAGGGTCAACTCTCACTCCGCATAACATCAACCCATACCACATTACACAACTTTAACTAAACCAATTTTCTTTAATTTTAGATCCTTCCCCTCAACTTCGCCGACTCCGTCAAAGCAATTCACACCGCACGCAGCTTAAACAGGTGTAACTAGCGATTAAAGCTTGTGATAATCACTGTCGTTGTAAAGTGTACGACATGAACACTCAGTAGCCGGTGTTTTACCCTTGAATAACTTATGACAAAGTGATTTCCGAGAACTTTCAACGCAGACACATTCGCTAACACAGCTTAAAGATTTGGAACAGAGCGCCAGAAATGGATCCGGTCGGGCCATGGTCGTACACGTACAATCGGCTCGCCACAGTGCAGCCGTCATCGGGTACACCTTCGAGCGGTGACTTCCATCATCATTTGGCCACGATAGCCGCTGCGACGGCCCACAACGCGTCGATAGGTGGCATCAGCGTGCCGTCAACGGGCGGCACGTCCAGCTCTTCTCCAGGCTCGTCCGTTCAGCGGGACTTCTCCGTTCATCCCGCGACATCTCAACTGCTCCTGCAGTCAGGTTTCAGTGCTTCTAACTTCTTGGCCTCACCTCCGCAACCCTCGACACCAACCAACATAGCATACGAGACCGTCTTCTCGCCCTTCCTGCACGCCGCTCCACCGAACCCTAAACCAGCTCACTACAACAACATACAGACTCATCGACATAGAACTGACGCTTATCAACAGCCAGCACAGCAGCAGCATCTGACGATCGTTAGCCAACAACAGCAGCCACAAAGCAGTCGGACACGGTAAGCACAAATGTCCCCTTGGTAGAATTTCCTTTCACAATCTTCTGATTTTTCAGTGGTGTCGACAGCTATCAGCAGTCTTCGACGCCATCGTCATCCACCAACAACAACTCAAGCTCCAGCACGGGCGGCAACTCCACGTATTTCGAGCAGGCAGCGTCGACGACGTCTTCGGCATCGGCCACGCCAGAATCGGGATTCAATTCCTTCGGCCTGATGCCCCACGAAACTTTAGTGCCATCATCATTGAACGGATCGTCACCGGCGGCCACGACTAGCAGTAAAACAGCAACAAATTATGGAAACTTTAATTCACAATTTAGCAATGTGATTGTCGGCGGGACGACAACTTCAACGGCTGCACAACTCTTGCATCAGCAGCAGCAGCAATCCTCGAGGTCGAGGTGAGTGACTGTTCAATGCATAATTAGCCGATCACTAACTTGCTTCCTTCTTTCAGCCGCGTCAATCTCTCACCCTCACCTCAAGCCGCATCACATCAATCAAATCTCAATAACGGACAAAAGTTTTACTATCAATTACAATCGTCTCTGTCAGCCCTTTCTGGTGCGAATGCGTCGTCGACGAGTCCAGGCATTGCCGGCAACCTTTCTTCAAATAATGACTCCAATGCTTCGAAGAACAACCTTAACGCATTAAGCCTCAATAATCACAATAGTAAGTAGATTTTAGGAGATGATTTAAGGTCACAGTTGTGGATTGGGTGACCTAAGTCGGTGCAAGATTCACTTAAAGACACGTTAAAATATCTAGGCAGTCTTGTCTTGGGAAGGTTAAACGAGCTACAAGAGTTGCAATGGATCGTTTAGTTCAATCAACGTCACTAAACAACTCATTTTAAGACCTTGATTGTCTAAAAAAACACTTTTAATTACAAAACATTCTCTAGAACCATACTTTGACCAACATTTATTCACATTAATCACTAGCTAATTGACCGTCTTCAACACATAAAACACAACTAATCATCAAACTTCCTTCTTTCTCTTTTTTAGAAAATAGCAACAGCATTAATAGTCATAGCAATAACCGTCAACTCTCGAACGCTGGCCATCAATTGACATCGGCACACCAAAACGTAAACTCATCGGCCTCCCAGTCGAGTCAGCAGTCGGCGGAGAAAAAGTTTAATATTCCATCGGAGATGAATAAAGGCTTCATGGCGAGTTATCTTAAGTTCTTACAAGGAGAACGTGACACGACATCACCACCGCCCACGCAGAGTTCCCGCGGTGGGCGAAAGTCTGCCGTCTGGCAGTCGTCGCAGCAATCAAAAACTGTCAACAATAGCGCCTCAAAGAAAACAACAGAGAACGATTCCACGCAATCGGAGTTGAATCAGACGGCAACCGCACTTCCCAAGGATAGAAAACGAAAAAATAATCAAAATAACAAGAACGAGAATAATAGAACGATCGGCGAAGACTGCAACAG